>PYWC01000064.1:495757-512705 GCA_003182015.1 Tuber magnatum
GAAGGGTGGTTGCTGCCTTCACTAATTCGTCAGTCGACTCACTGAAGGTCTGCTTGGCCAAGTCTCGCGCAAGTTGTCGTTCCGCTTCGTCGATCGCAAAATCGCTCTTTGGCCCTATCCATTTCTTAGGTTGCCTTTTCTTGGTAAGGCCTTCTCGTGGGACCTTCTTCCCACTCCGAGTCTCCAATAACTCAATCGTGTCGTTTTGGCGGAGCCGAACTTCTCCTGGTTCTGCCGCTCCCCAATGCTAGCTTTGCTTATCGGACTTTTCGTAGGTTGATCAGACCAGGTCCCTGCAGGTTTCTTAACCACTTGCTGAGGTTAAAAAAATGTAACGTGTTCGGGCCTGGCCCTAGTCACGTAGCGGTACGATAGGAGCAGATGGCTTTATGATCAACACAAAACAAGCACTGCTTGCTAAAGGAGGCTTCGAACGGCGTGTAATTGGAGATCAAAGAAGTAACTGTTCAACCAGGTATATTAAGAATACTGTCTGTCGAAGTCTGCTGTTTCCATCGCGGGAATCAGCGGTCTTTAAATACAGCATATCGCTTATCTCCAGTATGAGCAATATTGTAAAACATTGTGTGTATCAACCGATAGCACACGAAACAATACCAGTATCAAACGATACTGTGAAACCAAACATAAAACATTGTATGTATCAACCGATAGCACACGAAACAATACAAGTATCAAACAATACTGTGAAACTAAACATAAAACATTGTGTGTATCAACCGATAGTACACGAAACAATACAAGTATCAAACGATACTTATGAAACCAAACATAAAATCCTAGTAACCTGTACCGGTTACATGCAATGCCGGTGGGTTTGACTCTTTCCTCGTCCTGCAGACCACGCTTTGCTGGGGACTTTATTCGTTTAAAGTTGCCTGCCCTTCCGTCCTCTCTGTGGCTTCCATTTCTTGGAGTTTGGTCTCCTTTCAACGACAATCCTTGATGAAGTGCCCTTTTAGCCCACATGGGAGGCATGCATTCTCTTTTCTTCTTTGCTGGCATTCCTTGCCAGACAATTGTTGGAATCGCCTGTTCCTTCTTCCTGCCGCGTCCAAGTCCATCGGGTCTCCTCCTGGTGGTAGTCTTAGCGTGTTGTTCAGTCGGTAGGTCCTGTTGTTGTTGCGCAGTGCGGTCAGTTGCTGTATCTCCTTGGTCCTGTTTTGAGCGTGTCTAACCAGATTGATTTTGTCTTCCTTGTCAACGGCCCATACTGCGAAGCCTTCTGCCGTTCAATCGGTCTGGTGCGAGCTTATCCAGGCCTCTTGCAGTCTTTTGTTAGTACCGCTCAGGAGATGGCGGTACTCCATGTCGTCGTCATATTCCGCTTCGACTGATATCATGTGGAACTTGTGCCCGTAGTCAGAAAAGTTATCTTTTCCTTGTCTCATCCTTTCTAGTTTGAGCCTCGCTGTTTCCTTGGCGTTTCTGTCCCCAAACTGGGTATGGAGGGTTTCTTTAAACTCCTCCCACGAGGCCCATATCCGGTCTCCATTTCCTTCCATGTAGAGCATTGTCCATTGCCCTGCCGTTTCTCTTAAGAGGGACTCGGCATAGTCTCCCTTAATTGTGTCTTTTCTGACTTCATGCCCCTTGACCTTGAAGTACTGTTCCAACTGAATTAGGAACTGTCCCAGTTTTTCTCGGTCTCCCTCATAGAGGTCCGGTTCCTTCGCTTTCGGTCTTGACTCCCTGTGGGCATTGATTGCCCTCAGGAACCTCGTCATCTGGTCTTCCATCATCATCAGGGCCTGCGTCGTAGGCCCTGTCGTGGGTGCTCGTGTTGCTGCTACGGCAATCCTCCTTGGTCGTGGTATTCCGTCGAGAGAACTATCTGGTCGTGAAGTTTGTTCAGGTGTAACCGGACTTGCTGCTCATGAGGGTTGGCTTACTGCTTCGCCTGAGGCATTTCGTACTCGTCCTAGGTCGAAGGTGTAACCGGTACGGGTTGCTAGGGTTTTATGTTTGGTTTTACAGTATCGTTTGATACTTGTATTGTTTCGTGTGCTATCGGTTGATACACACATTGTTTTATGTTTGGTTTCACAGTATCGTTTGATACTTGTATTGTTTCGTGTGCTATCAGTTGATACACACATTGTTTTGCAATATCGCTCATACTGGAGATAAGCGATATGCTGTATTTAAAGACCGCTGATTCCCGCGATGGAAACAGCAGACTTCGACAGATAGTATTCTTAAATATACTTGGTTGAACGGTTACTTCTTTGATCTCCTATTACACCACGTTCGAAGCCTCCTTTAGCAAGCAGCGCTCGTTTCGTGTTAACAACAAAGCCATCTGCTCATATCGTACCGATACGTGACTAGGGCCTAGCCCGAACACGTTACAGAAGGTATCATCTGGAAGATCGATGTCGGCTTTGTTGTCTTGGGTGAACTCCGAGTTCTCTGGAGTTGCCGTTCCGTCGTCGTCAGGTGTCGCAGGAGACACAACCAAATGTTATGGTTTCCAACTACTCGTGTTACCCACGACAGGTAACGACCTTGGTTGGTTCTTCCAAACTGTGCTGCACTGTGTCCTAGAGCTCCTCAAGTCTCTAGGTCCTATCTTAGTATTCTCACGTAAGAATCGGTTTCTCACCAGTGCCGAGAGTATCGGTCTTTGACTTGGTTAACACGATCTGCGTAGCGGATAGGTTCTTGACTCTAAAGCGGATCCGTCTAGTGGATGAGATTGGAGTGTAAAGCTTTTTGTCTTGTAAAGATCACAAAGTAGTAGATAGGAAATAACAGTAGATGGTTGCGTAAAGAGCTAACCCATCTGTGAAAACCTGGCCTTTATATAGGCCTCTTCCCACAACCCTAACCCTGCCCTGATCCTCAAGCGAGGTCAGGTGCAAAATCCATCACCTGACTCTAATATGTCATGTACGCAAACATAAAACATCCCATGACCTCTAAGTGACGTCATGTGCGACAATATCAATCAAACGCAATATAACTAAACCAACCACATGACCGACTAATGAGGTCACTCGTGAAACATAAACAAGTCTGCCTTGCCGGTAAGCCTTACTGGCCAGCCTAGACTCTCCCCATGACATCAACTGTACGTCATGTGCGAAATGCAATCAATATAAACAAGCCCCATGACCTGCTAACGAGGTCCTGTGTGTAAAACTAACCTAAACATAAAGGAGCACTATGACCTGCTAACAAGGTCATGTATGTGAAAGAATCATAACTTAACTGTATGACGTCCCAGCCACATTATATGTGAAACCTTTTGCTTGCTGCCGTCACCTGGCTAGCGCTCCTCTAGCCAGATCGTGACACCCTACCTCCCATTTTGACTTGCCTCCAATGAGTCCCAACTTATCATTCATGGCATCCAACTGAAAGTCCTTCTACTCTCCAATAATGACATCTTTGAAGTCATGCATGCAAGTATCCGTAACGCCTGTGAAGTCTCTATTCTAGTATTCCACTTCCTCCAACCAGACCCTAACAGAAGAGCTGCTGGCAAAGAAGTCTCAATTGTAGTAGTCATCAACCTAGAAGATATTCAAGTTCCTAAGTTCAGAGAGAACATTTGCATCTTCTCAAGATGTCACTCAGTCACCACTGCCCACTCCTCATACAAATTCACCCAATGCTATAAATGCCTTCAGTTCAGTCATAACCTAGCTGCTGTAAAGCGGATCACTCCTCATGCCCTTTATGCAGAAAAAAACTACTGCTGCCTAACTACTGCTATGCAAACCTGGCTTGTCTCAGTAATGATCACCTCAAACCTGTCCCTAACTGCTACATAGTATCCCCTCTCCACTGTGTCTGCTGCAGAGATGCCCATGCAGCCTACAATAGATCCTGCTATTTCACATCAGTTCTCCCTCCTTTCACCCCCTCTTTGAAAGCAATGGACATCTCTGACCTCCCTCCTCTACCAACTATTCAAACTCCCCAGCTCCCTTCTCAGCAATCCACCCACCAAAGGGCCTTCATAGGCTCTCCCATCTTTACTCCCCACCCTCAGATCTTGACCTCTAGGTTCAGTATCCTTCTCACTACTTTCATCTCTGATGTTGAGCTTAAGAATACCCTCTTCAACTCTTCACACCTATAACCTACCCAACCTCAACCATACTCAGATAATAATTAATTGTAAGCTCAGAACACCCTTCTACTATGCTGAATGTAGACCATTGTTGTTGTTTTCTACTGTTTGTTAACACAACTGCCTGACAGCTAGGATGTTTTTCTTTCCTTGTCTAATTTGTTTCCAAATCTCTCCCTTGATATAATTCCTTTGCAGGACCCTCCATTCTGTTTTAGCAAATATCTCTCCTACCAGAACTCCATATCTTTTCGTAGCACCCTTTCTTCGAAGCCAGAAGTGGTATTCTATGTTCAAAAAGAAACAGATAAAGCTAACTTGGTTTTTTTCCACTCCATTTCCTCAATATCTCGTCTACCTTAATATTTCTTTATCTAAAGGCCTTCTCTTCTCCTTACTTACAACTCTTTGTATTCTTAATAGCTACTCAACCCACCTTAGCTACCCCTCCTACCATTTTCTCTCTTCTACAGACCTCTTTCCAGATATCTCCACACCCCTCCTTATCCTCAGAGATCTCAACATCTACCACCCCCTTCCTGATCCTCTCAGAACTTTCCTTCCTGAAGAACTTAGAACATCAACTCCTTATTCTGACAAACCCTCAAACCATGGTTTTTCACTTCTCAACAATCCAGGTGAATATACCAGATTCTCTTGTTTCCTGGAAGACTGACCTGATATTCCAGACCTGACTTTTGCTAATCGAATACTCTTAACTTTTTTCAATTCCTAGTTCATGTTCTTTGACTTAACAGGCTCAAACCATGTCCCCATCCTCATTCCACTGTCCATGCCTTATCAAATACTAGCCCCACCTCTCCATAATTGGAACCTCACTAACTGGCCATCGCTCATGCCCCTTCTCTTAAACATATCTATCACTCCTCCTTCCTCCTCAAACCTATCGTTCCTGTTCCTTGACAATTGGTTCAACCCCCACTATACTGTTATTTTCTACCTTCTCATCTTATATACTTCTTTGAAACATCACTTCCACAGAGCCAAGCCTTGGTCGACTGCAGCATTGTCCACCTTTCATAAAATCCTCTACATCACTAACAGGTTATACTTGAGAAACCCATCCCTCCTGCATGCTGCTGATGTTTATCTAGTATGGAAAACATATTCTTAGCAAACTTGAAAAGAGAAAAAGAAACACTTGACTACCTTCCTAGCAAGCATGTCTAAAGACTCTATCTGGAATGCCCGCCGCCCTACTATAGGCTGCCCCTCTCCCTGGTTTCTCTCCTTTCCCAATCTCCAATCCCTACCTGAAACCAATCAAGCCCTACTTGATCATTTTTTCCCTCGCAGAACTCCTACTCCCCTCCCTCCAGTTATACTCCATAACTCTTCTCCCATTCTCCGTGAAGAAGTATGGGCCGCCCTCTGTTTATTCTCTAACAAATTATCTTCAGGCTCAGACTTGGTCCCCTGCAACATCTGGAAACAAGTTAACTCTGCAAATCCCTTCTTGCTCCCCTTACTCCTTACCCCTCTCCTCCAATATTGATACCACCTCTCTATCCTGAAAGAAGCCAATGGTATCATTCTAGATAAACCAGGAAAACCCAATTATGATATACCCTACTCTTTTAGACTAACGGTCCTCCTCCCTACCCTATCAAAGATCCTTGAACTTTGATATGTTATCTCAAGACTGGCACCTCTTACTTACTCTCTTAGCCTCCTGTATCCCAACCAATATGGCTCACTCCAGTTCTGATCTACCATAGATGTGATAGGAACCCTAAATCATGAAATATGGGTATCACAGAAGGCTAGACTTAAAGTCTCTACCCTCCTCATAGATATCAAAGATAGCTTTGACAATGTAAGAACAGAAGCCCTTGGTCCCGGACTGGCAGCACACAGGGTTCCAAGTTGCTTGATTTTCTGGATCGATTCCTTCTTGTACGACCATAAATGTTTCCTGCTTTTCTAAGGCACCCCTCGAACCATGGATCCTGTTATGGTTGGGGCTTCCCAGGGCTCCCCAATCGGCCCCTACTCTTTATTATTTATGTCACTCCCCTTTATATACCCATCCTAAAAGGTCTAGTCATATCCTATATAGATTATCTTGCCATCACAACAGCCTCCTCCTCCTACATTGAGAATGCTGAATCACTTTGCTCACTCTTCCATCAGCTAATACAGGCTGCCTCCCCCCAATAAGTCTCCTTCTCAGTGCCAAAAACTGAGCTCTCATACTGGTGCCTCAGTCGCCAGGTGCCTTTCCATCCCACAGCCACTATCATCCTTCTAGGAGTCACCTTCTATCCCTCACTCTTAGTAAAATAGCTAGAATACTGGCTCCCTCCCTCCTTGGACTTGTCTCCGCACTTCACAAAAAGACTGTCCCTGGCCCAGAGTACACTTGCAATGCTTCAACAACTTTTCCCACCTGGAAAAGACATCCCTTCCTTCCTCAACTATCACCTCCTTAATTCTCTCATTTTTTTCCTATCTTCTCATATGGAGCAGACCTGCTCATTCCATACAATGAAACCCTAAGTAAGATGGAGGTCTTTTAGAACAAAGCCATGCACTGGTCCACCAACCTTTTCTCCTTTACTCCTATATTAGTCCTCCTATGTAAAGCCTGTATCTTGCCCATCTAATATGCATTTCAATGCAAACAGATGATAGCTGCCCTTAGGATAGGTTGTACTTCCCCCATTATCAATCCAGTTACAGTCCACCTCTCTTGTTTCTTCCCCTCCAGCAACAAATATCAGTCTCCTTCTTCAATCAGCCACCTCATGGTAGGAGGCTTATACTCCCTTCTTGCTTAGAACTCCTCCCCAAGGAAAACCTCAGCCTCCACAACTCACCTGCTCCTCAATACCCTCCTAATGTTCGTTACGGGGTAGGGCGGGGCGGGTTTTACCCATGGCAGCCCTGCCATTACACGGGCCCGGGGGGCGTCTTTTGTACGTCCTCTCCGCCCCGCCCCCGTCCGGGGCCTGACCCCGGTCTTTCCCAGGACGGGGCCCCATATCTTGCCACCCAAATTTGATGGGGGCCCGTTCAGGGCATGGGCGGGGTGGGGCCCCTTGCGGGTGACGGGGTGGGGACAGCCTACGAAAATGCCCCACCCCGGGCCGGTGAGCAGCCCGGGGCGGCGAACAGGGCTGGGGGCCTGTGTTTTTCAGGGCCCCGGAGGCCCCATAACGAACTCTATACCCTCCTCCACTTGATCACTCACCTGCCCCTCCCTGCAATCTTCCCAGAATCTCCTTTCCTATCACAACCCCAGGATCCTTCTACTCCTCCTGGCCCTTACCTAGCCCTATATCAGTTGGTCTCCTCTATAGCTTTTACAAACTGGAATTTCCACAACAATACTTCTCTTGATTACCCATATGGCCCCTCCACCAAACCTTACTTGTTCATGGGCCTTGACATGTTCACCACAGGCTATATTTACCAAATGAGATCAGGCAAATGTTACCTGACAGCACATACCTCTTGGCTCTTACCAGATATATCCTCCACCTGCTCCCAATACCTTACCAGTCTGGAGGACATAGATCATGCTCTTCTA
Organism: Tuber magnatum; assembly: GCA_003182015.1. Taxonomy (NCBI): domain Eukaryota; kingdom Fungi; phylum Ascomycota; class Pezizomycetes; order Pezizales; family Tuberaceae; genus Tuber; species Tuber magnatum. The sequence continues at coordinate 503,413 of PYWC01000064.1, forward strand.
CAGTGCCTCAACACTGCTCTTTTAAGATGTACATATATGCATACCATTACTTAAATCAACTTTGACATGCCCACTTGGCGCTCTATTCCTCTCCTCTCAGAACTCAGTAAGTTTATTTATGCTGCTCAGATCAACCGTCCTACTTGAAGAAATACTACTTCACCAGTTACCATCTTCCAGTCTGCTTTACAGTTCTCTCTTCCCTCCTCATTTCTCAGGTCCCTCACTCCTGCCAGCTTCCTCTTATTATTAGAGGATAGCGGCTCAGGATAGGTTTTAGGTTCTTATAGAAAGTGTTTTTCAAAATTTGGTTTCATTTTTCTAAAGTTACGTTATCAAATTGTAATGTGAATTTTCTTTAAAATCTTTTAGTATAGTAGGATTGCAAGCACAGGAAAAATTATTGTTCAAATTGTATAATAGATGTCCAGTATGGGCCTGAGTCAGGAAATTATTTCCTTATAGTGTTTTATTTGTTTAGGGTAACCTTGCTGGAGGAGGAAGGGCAAGAGTTTATTTGTGTTATAAGTTTTCTTACGCCATAGTTTGGCTTGCTACATGCGACATCTTGATCTGGTTTAAAAAGTAAGAAGTACTCGTCCTGTCCAGATGTGTGTGAACATGACTGGCCCTGTATCTGTGTGTATAAGAGTGCATTAGCACATAGTGAGAGCAGCAACCAATCAGAGGTGAATGGATATCTTAGTTAATCAATCAGAATATATGACATTTATCCTCGTAGACTTGGATGTAGAACCTCACAGTTTCATTCTTCCTACAGAGTTTGAAAATGCGAGTCCCACATGGTCCAATAATATCTTTGAACAAGCGAGGTCAAGTCCTCGAGTATTCAATGCTTGGTGGACCGCAAAAAATGACAGTAGCTCAAATATCAGAGAAAACAGAGTTTCTAAAAAGTACCTGTTCAAATATTATAAGAACAGCCAAACAGTGAGCCAGTGAAAATGGCATTTCTGACCTCTGTGCTACCGAGAATCTTGCTCCCTTACCCAATGCTCTGAAGGGTTCCAATCAGGCTCTGACAGATGCCCAAAAGAGTCATCTTATTGAAATAGCATTGAAAGATGTGGAACACTGTCACATAACATTCTCCCAACTTGCAGAAGTAGGTATTCTTTAATTCTTAATTTTCAATTACCTTTTATTCACTAATAAATAAATGTACATAAAAGCAAATTTAAATATTAGTTGCCAAACTGTATCCCGAGTCTTTGCAGTAAATAAAATATTCCACTGAAAGCCAACTACAAAGCCAGCTCTTAGTCCTGTCCAGAAAGCTGCAAGACTTGCTTTCTGCAACCTTCATTGAAATCTTGATTGAAAGTCAGTAATCTTTACTGATGAGTTCTACTTTGAGACTGGAAACTTACGTCACCACCATGCTCGCAGAGTTCCAAGACGTGCCGATGAGGCTTATAAGTCTCAAAATATTCAAAGAAAGTTTGCACAGGGAGCAACAGTGATGTTTTGGGGAGCAATTTTGTATGGTAAATCAGGTAATTATATTGATAATTACTATTATTGTTATTATTATTATTACTTTATTATTATTGTTATTTTAATGTACATAATTGCTAATAAAATACATTTTAAAAGGAAATCAACTTCCATATTATATATATACAACACCTTATGAGACTACAGAACAGCAGAAGGAGGCATTAGTAACTCTTTAAAGAGAGTATAATATAGAAGTAGAAGAAAATGCTCAGGCAGAAGCAGGGGGGTTCCCAGTTCCATTTCTGGATCTGGTACTCAAGGTACAAAAAATTGATCGCTGGGGAGGAATAGATTGGTTTATTTATCATGAACAAATTTTATCCTCCCTGCTGTATCCTTTTACACAGAAGGCTATGAAAGAGAATCTGGATAGGAATATTATAATAATGGAGGATAATGCTCCTGCGCATATCCACTATTATTATAACATTCCTAGAGAGAGGTTAGGATATTACAAGTTAGTTTGGCTAGCTAACTCTCTGGACTTAAATCCAATTGAAACAATTTGGACTGAGTTAAAAGATAAACTACATGACAAAATTGGTAATCAGATGTCAGTTCATGACATCCACCGTGTTCTTGAACAGGTAAATTTAATTCTCTTATAAGTATATTATTAACTTAATTTCTAACACCAGGATTTCTACTAGAAATAGAATAGTTATCCTGAGGAGCAAATAAATCACTATATTGAGTTATTGTTAGCCCGCATTGAAGTCTGTATTACTGATAATGGTGGCAACAGCTTTAATTTCTAAATCCTACAAGTTCTGTTATGTAGAACCCGAATACAAGGATTAAAAGTTTGTTTGGCAGATTGTCTGTATGGATACAATCGCACATACTAAATTCAGACTCAATTGTTCAGGTTCTTTATGCCAGGAATTTGTACATTTATCTTTTCTTTTCTGAGTCTCTTCTGCTGTTTCCTCCTTCTCTTAACTTTTTTATTTTTTATTTTTTATTTTTTTTCTGTATATAAGAAACAAACTACAAGTTCTAGTTTTCACTCCTTGTGTTATTTTAATATAGTTTTGGTTTGCTTACCTAATGAAAATGCCTCTCATGTGCACTAATGCATAACTGTGCACGCTAATGCAGGGCCGGTCGTGTTCACAAACGTCTGGACAGGACGAGTATGAGTTAAATCAAAATCAATCAAAACCTACCCTGGTTAGACATGGGTGACAACCACCACCTGAGATACCAATAGATCATGGTTCCTATCTATCCATTTCAGGTCCTGCTTCATCACCCTTTTTACCTGTCATCTTTCCTCTGTTTGATCGTCAATATCAACACCTTATCCGATAGCATACCACATTGTCACTGTCAACCCTTTTCCCTAGTGCTAGCTCGGTCAATCACACCATCCAAATTACGGAAGTCAACAAAGACACTTCCACACCGGTACTATACACCTATCGTGGCTGGCAGTATCTATTCCATCCTCAGTGGGCCTTGGCAGACGGATCAACACTTCAAAACAAAGGGGAGCATGTACGAGTACAGCACAGCACAGCACAGCACCGGTGCAACGATAGGCTAGGAGTCACCCTCCCAGGACATTTCTGTTGCAGCAGTACACTGCGAGACGTCAATAGAGTAGGGAATTGAATTTTAGACTTTAAATTGAATTATTAATGCTACGAGATGCGTGATATCCCAATACCAAACACGGTGCAATCCTCCTCACCCCACCACTAACACCAAACCTGCCGATATATTATCTAGTTAGACGCCTTGCAGGAAACAAAAAAAAATGGATATCTTGGAGAGACAAAAAAGATAGAAGCCTGATACGCCTATAATATAATGTTGCACACACCACTCATTACTCATCCTCCATCACCATCTCCTTGATCTCCTCCTTTACCAGTCCTCCATTTTCACCACCTTCCGCNGCTTTGGTAGAAGGGTTTCCGGTGATGAATGAGGTGCATTTCGGGAATTTTCCAGGGATTGATTGACTACTACTCACTACTCGTGAGCCCTGCACCAATATGTTTATCGGGCCACCTCCAGGACCAGAATTGTCAAGTGGACAAAGGCCGAGAGAGGCCAGAACGATTTCCAAAACGGCTGCATACACCACCTGTGACAGACTCTGCATATGGGAAAGTTTTCCAAACGGAGGGCTCAGGAGAAGGTATCATAGTGATATTAGTGGATCAGGCGTTGTCACTCGGTCTTCCAATTTTTTTATACCGGGGTTTGGGGGAGTAATTGTGGGCCTGTGAGGCCCAACTTTGGAGCCTGTGGTAATTAGCTGAGCTAGTTTAGCATAATGCTGGAATACTGTGGTATTCCTGTGTTTTTTACACTTGCCTTGACTCTAAGCTCCTGAAGGCCTTTGGTCATACATGCGCAATTATTGAGTTGCTGACAAATTCCGTTTTTGGTATCTTGTTTCGTTTGTGATATCAATTCGTGTTATGGTTGCCTATTAGTAATTATTGGTGGATGTCCGTGGTTTCTTTTCTCTTGCCTATCATACTAACCCCCCCCTCCCCCTTCTAGTCCTCTGGCGGAGATACCTCGGCAAAAAATGTCCTCACTTTAATGTATCCATCCCTACCAGGCAACGCTCCTAGACTATAGTTTCCCATAATTCCTTACCATGCTCCGGTCTGTTCCGTCCACTTCTTTCCTTCCGATCCCAGGAATGTAATTCCAAAGACAACAGCACACATAACAACCGGACCATCCCCTAAAGATATAACATTATTCTCCCGGCAAACTTGGCTTCCCCAGGTTCCCAAGTTCAATTCTCACGGGTAATAGGTAATTCCCCGAGAGAATAAAAAACTGCTTGCCCTTAGAGGGTGAGTGCGGGTGGGGGGCACGCAGGGTATCGTAGAAAGCAGCAGACTTTGGATCCTTCTCTGCCTTCACTCCCCCCGCCCTGTCCTCTCTGCGGATATGTGGTAGCCCTGAAGAAGGACGCAGAGTGGAGAGACAGGTGAGCCTTTTTGCCAGCGACCGTCGTAGACATTTCTCGGGGAGGTATCACACAGCAGCTGTCTGTGTGCTTGGAGAATTCCCGGTCTTGATTGATTGACCTGGCCGATATGCCAAACCTCAGACACAACTGGTTGGGGTGAGTCATGCGAGAACTTGGTAACTTGTGAGAGTTCTGAGGCATGAATATCATTGGGCCCCGAACCGACCATACCTGTAAGTGTGCGGGTATCCGACAACCCCCCGCCGCCGCCCATCATAATGACATTATACATGAAACCCTCAAACTCTATTCCCGTACTTACCACAGCCTAATACATATTTTCCTCTACTGTCCCGACTCCTTGCTGCGCCAAGCTCTGACGACAAGAACAGCGAGCTGTTACGGATATACAACCATTTCCCTTTCCCTGGCGCAATCCTTTTCTTCCACATCCTGGGGTCGGTCCTTCTTCGATGGTCCGCTTCCCGGCTTTCGTTCCCTCCCTATCTCCCGGAGCACTGCTGACACGGTGCCCGAAACAAGTTGAAGTTAAACGACAAATCGGCAAGTAAAGCAGCACAGGTAAAGCCCTCAACTCATACCCACGTATTTCAGTCGGCCCCCCGGAGAACAGAGAAGTATGCGCAAGCAGACAAACACACCCCACCCACGCGTCCCAGCTCCAAAATAAGCGCTTTTCAGCAGAATATCTCCTAGGGTATTGCCGCAAGTATGATACTCGAGCACGGGGGAGGCGTGCTATGTCGTTGAATTCCCCCCCTGAGGTAGGAGTGGAGGAAGCACCTGGAACTCATGCCCCAGGTGAGACAAGAGAAAAAAGAAAAAAAAGCATGATACCTAGCGCCTTGCTACAAGAGGCAATTACAACGTCCTGACACGTTTCTCCTACTGTATACCGGTAGTGGTATTCGAGTGCCCACGGTATGAATACGCTCGCTGTCTCCATCCATTTTCATACACACCATAATCCCGGCCGGCGATCAATCACGTACCGGCACCTAGCAACCAAGTACTGCGCTCCTTACGGATAGTATCCCAAGCCATCCCAGTTTAGAAAAGCGGAAGGCCAATAGTCCCGGAGTCTTGGGCGTTATGCATCGGTGTGGCCACACTAATGCTGCGGGAGCCGGCGCCAGGGTGGAAGGGGCCGTAGGGTTGAGGGGATTCACTCCGATAGGGAACCCTCCCCCCGTCGACATTTTTTCTCGGTGTCGCGTGATGTCTTGCCCATCGGATAAGACGGTCGGCAACTCCCGCCGCTGCCGGAGTGCCTAGAGCCCGGCAGCGCATACCTCTGACTTGGCTCTGGGCTTATTGGAGAGATGGGTACGGCGGCTTCGGAGTTGGTGAAACCTGTGAGTTGTATCTGCGCCCGGGTGAAAGGTATCACACAGCNCGGGTGAAGACTTTCGGCGGTCCGAAGGTATGTCCCGGGGGTCTCCTCAGGCTTGGTTGATCGCTAAGACTCGTGAAGCCGCGATAGCGCGTTCACTCAGGGTACGCACCGGGACCAAAATTGTCAGGAAACGAGTCCAACTCGTATTAATGCTGGGTGTGTGCGGTGGTGGAGTGGGGCAGCATTTATGGCGTTGTATAATACTATGGGGGTCTCCGTGAACTATAACATACCGAGCAGCAATATCAAGATCTACAATACATATCTAACTATCGCAATCTAACGCACGCAAGCGCAATATTGTCGCTACAGCCCTAATGGTCAAACCAAAATTAAGGGTATGGGCTTTAGAAAAAGGAAAAACGGTTTCATCCATTCATCGCGAGACGGGAAAAAGAGAGGGGAGAAAGATCCATAGAGACTGCGGTTAACATTCATATCCTAACGGTATTATTTTGAGCTAATCCGGCATAAACTCGCACCAACGACAACAAAAACCCTCCGGGACAAATTCAAGACATGAGTAACTTGACAGCCCAAGAAATGTTCAGAGTCCTGAGATCCTGATAATTCTGACCAACACCCAAAAACAGCACCGGAATTCCGGTCGCGAAGACCATGCTAATGAGAGTTCCAATCTATACGCGGTTAAATTAAACGTTAGCGATGCTAATCTTACAGCAGATAGATAGGATAGGGGGCAGGGTGCTAACCATGTCACCAACAGTATCACATTTACTAATAATGAACCCATCCAGCGACCTATCGCTCCCGAAAGCAGCATTGAAATTCCTCGCCTGAAGGACTGAATCGGTTCCCACGAGCGCCTCTCCAACCATGAGTATCTTATCCGGATTGGCAAACTTGGCAAACTTCTCCAAGCTGCTCATGAGCCTCTGATCATTGTGTCTTCTTCCAGCTGTGTCGATAAGCACAACGTCGTACCCTTCCGTCTCGCCATGGGCGACCGCGTCCTTCGCAATGTTGGCAGCATCTTTCCCATAGCCCTTTTCGTAGAGTTCGACAACACCCCCCTCGCGCTCGGTAAGCTCTTTTAGGTTGCGCACGTGTACGCGGAGTTGCTCCACGGCACCGGAACGAAAAGTGTCGCAGGCAGCCACCAAGACTTTGTACTTGTTTTGGAGAAGGAAAAAGCAGATCTTTGAGAGGTTTGTGGATTTGCCGACACCATTGACGCCGACAATGGAAATGACGTATGGGCGGCGACCGGAACGTTTGGTTTGGATCTCCCGGAGGAGGTCGAGTGAGTTAGTAGGAGTAAGAATCTTACGAAGAGCAGCCTCGAGGGCAGCTCTAACGGGCACCTCAATTGATTGGAATGATCCAGTCTTCTGTCCGATAAGAGATTTCCCTACAGAATCACAGACTTGTAAGGCTGCCTCTCTGGCAACGTTCTTCCTAAGAAGCTGGTCGAGCATTGCCGCCAGGGGCTTTTCCAGGTCAGCTTTCGTGAGCACCTTGCCTCCTACAAAGTTCCGGAAAAAGCTAAATGCCCCGAGCCCACCGCCGGAGCCACTTTCATTGGTATCCTTCCGATCAGGCTCCTTGAGTATAGCGCTAACCTCCATATCCAGATCCTTCAACACAAACTCCCCCTTGGAAGTCTTGCTGCCCCATTCTTTCTGGTCAATGTAATCTACCTTTCTTGTACCATCACGCCCACGCTCTGCTTCCTCGTCGGTAGAATTTGCATTAGGAGCCGAATAGTCCAGCACGGTGTCCGGACCCTCTTCTTCGGCGTTACCGTCAGCATCCCATCGGCGCATCTTCTTAGTATTCTTCCCAGATTTTTTGCCCTTCTCATTACGGGCAGGCGATACCTCTTCACCGCTGGATGGATAAGTTGCAGACGCATGCCCCCGGCGACCCCGACTTCCACGAACAGGACGTTTGTTAACACTCAACAGGTGAGATGCGCTACCAGGAGCCGGTGAAATGGGACGAGCAATTTCGGGAGTCACAGGTTTGGCAAGACTTCCCACGGGAGCTGGCGTCGTAGGCTTAGGATGGGCTGTTTCGGTATAAGCTTGAGAAGGGGAAAAAGGTAGGTAGAAAGGTGGAAGTACATTTCATGATACTGGGCATTGGTGGCGGCGGCGGAGGCGCATCCCACTGCCCTTTATCGGTAGTAGGTGTGGTCGAGCGACCGTCTACATCGGATGCGATTGGGCGAGGTCCACCCGCTTTTTTCTCAAGATCTCGCATCCTGTTTTCAAAATAACCATCAAAGTGGCACTCGATAGTTGAAGTATGTGGCTTTTTCAGCTGTTCCCCGTACAGCGTGGTGAAAAGCTTCTTGACGGTGTCCAAGAGTTCATCGATCCATGTGAGTTGTAGAAGGCTCTGATAAACAGCCTAGGGAGACATTAGCACTCGAACAAGTGGAAAGGGTCTTTCGGAGGTGGTGCACAATGAAAATTAACCCAAAATCGTTTGAAGATGTCCACTTCAGGGTGTAAGAATCCTTCTTGTACCACTTGCCATCGCTACCGGGCTGCATACGCTCTTCGATCAAGACATCGCTGATGAAGCTATTGACGATGTTTGGGTTTACCGAAGCATATTTTTTTGACCAGAGGAGGATACCGGAGGTGGTTATTATCTCAAAGGAGTCCAGCGCAGACCGTGCAGCGTCTGCCATATTAAATAATTTGTGAGGGCAATACCCGTGGGGTAATATGGAAAGGGGAAAGGGTCAGAGGATGGAAAGGTGAGGGAAGGGCAGGTGGATGAAGAAAGGAGGGAAAGGTTGATAGGTGACGGAGGGGGACAGGAGAAGCTCTCGCTGTCCTTTCTGAGCCTATTGCGGCTCGCAGCTCTTTCGGTCTAACTTTCTTTTGCTCTGTCGAAGAAACCCTGGACATCTTATCGAGATAATCTATTGAAGATCTAATCTAATCACTTGGCATGATATTCGCCCATAAACCTTTGTCCCCCCGTGACCTTCATGGTTGAAATGATATAGAGTTGTATGATACTCGAGCAGGCACCGTACAGCACAGCGCAGCACAGAAGAGCGAAACACCCAAATACAAGTACGGAACCGTGCTGTACGAGTACGGGACCTACCCAAACATACATCCTCCACTGGCCGACCTGTAGGGTAGGATCACCCAGATCCGCCAATTGACATCGACGGGGTATAGTACCGGTGCAAGGGTAGGGACCTATTGACCGGAACTGACAGAGATATATTTGGCTGTTTAGCCTCAAATAACCGTTCCATAACTTCTTGCTGGACCTTGGTACTGGAGCGGGTGTGTATCATATGATATTTGGTCGAGTGTTCCGCCGCCGTAGTCTAATCCTCCGCCCTTGTGCTGCTCGGGGGCAGAGAAGAAGGAAATTACCCGCACACCACCGCCAACCCCACCAACCCCACCACCACCA
>PYWC01000064.1:523653-538530 GCA_003182015.1 Tuber magnatum
TTTTATGTTTGGTTTCACAGTATCGTTTGATACTTGTATTGTTTCGTATGCTATCGGTTGATACACACAATGTTTTGCAATATCGCTCATACTGGAGATAAGCGATATGCTGTATTTAAAGACCGCTGATTCCCATGATGGAAACAGCAGACTTCGACAGACAGTATTCTTAAATATACTTGGTTGAACGGTTACTTCTTTGATCTCCTATTACACCCTGTTCGAAGCCTCCTTTAGCCAGTAGTGCTCGCTTTGTGTTGATCACAAAGCCATCTGCTCCTATCGTACTGCTACGTGACTAGGGCCAGGCCCGAACACGTTACAATCTCATTAAAACTGATAGAAGATAGTGGCTGTACTAGAGGAAAGAGTTAGAGGTATTGGGATTTGTTAGCAGAGGGAGTTTTCTTTGTTATATAAAGGGATGTGTCTCTTTGTAATTTACTTTCTTTATGCAACTTAGTAATTTCTGGTCTATAACTGTACTTAGGAATTATATCTTTGTCTCTTCTTCACTTTACCAGAATCCATGAACCCTGACCCTGAATCATGGAACCCTGTTCCTGATTCTCTCAAGCCTTGATATAAATATATCTTGTATGTATACCTGTACCTGTCCTTCATCCTGCCTACTGTGATGTACCTGGGACTATTTGCTCCTGACCCTCCATGGACCCTGCTCATTACAGTTAGTACCCTGCAGGTAATTTGAAGTATGTTTCTATATTAATATTATTATATAGAAAGACACTTTTGATGTCCAGTTGCTGTATGGTATAACTGCATTTGATCAATATACTTGGTAGAATTCTGAGAGATTCTAGTCTAGCTACCTGAGAGATATACATCTTCACAATTTACTCTGGGTTGGTGGTTAAATCCTTATGTGTAATATCTCTCTTTCCTTCTTTTCATGATTCTGTCCTTATTGACTCTAATCTTGTATACCTATTATCCTGATATTACTTTCACTCCTTCAAGTTTGTCAACGACTATTCCCATCTTTCTTTTGTTCAGAACTTCTATCTCTTCATCTATAGCCATTTTCCATTCTTCCTTTTTATTCGAGTTTATAGTCTTGTGGTATGTTTATTAAATGAATATAATCGAGAGATAAATAGAACTTCATTACTTCTCACTAGTATGAGCGAGCTGTCTAAATATAGTTCAAGCTATTCTGTAACGTGTTTGGGCCAGGTCCTAGTCATGTAGCGGTACGATAGGAGCAGGTGGCTTCGTGGTCAACATGAAGCGAGCGCTGCTTGCTAACGGAGGCTTCGAATGGGGTGTAATAGGAGATCAAAGAAGTAACTGTTCAACCAAGTATATTTAAGAATACTGNCTAGAAGAACGAGTGTACCGCTCCTCGGCAACAGACGAGGCGCTACCCCGATGCTCCGATTGAACACGGGAGTCGTGCCATGAGAATAGCCTAGTGTTTACCTGTGCTAATGCCTGTTCTTGGCTGGGTAGGCTGGACGCGAGGATTTGCTGGGATGGGGAGGGAACGGTGGAAGTGCTGGGGGTTGTATCGTAGGACTCGAAGACGGATGGGGGGTCAAAGTGGAATGCGAGAGCCGGTGGCCGCGGTTGCGGTTGCGGGTGTGAGGGTCTTGTGAAGCGCGCGGGTGTGGTAGGGATATTGAATAGATCCCTGACTTCCTGACTGAAGGTTTGAAATACAGCTTCGCTAGCTCGTGTCCGTGTTACTAACCCTCTGGGGGAACCAACTCTCGAGAATTGAGTTGTGGTAGTTGCCGTAGTGACGTTAACCGCGTCTAACCATCGAGACACCATCCCTCTAGCCGAGCTTCCGAGAGAATTAGAAACACGAAATCTCTCACAGCTAGCCCTTCTCTCTTCAGAATAATGAGACATAATTGACCTTGTGGTGACGGTTTTGATAATTCTTTGATCCACGCGTGCGATATATACGAGTAAATAAACAGATTTAGACCTTGGGTGTCGTGAATTGTGAGTGTGATTTGGTATAATAAGTTTACTCTCGTTGAACCATATTTCCTGATCGTTTTATACAACCCTCAATCCATCCATCTTGAAAAGCTACTGTATGGTTTTCAAGTCTTCGCCGTTAGTTAATAAAAAAAAAAAAAACTATCACACTTGAATGTCTTTCAACACTGTCTCAGTACGCATCATCCAATATCACTCGGCACTAGTACTGCTTCTTAGCCGAGCTGAGATATAGACTTAAAAAGTGGGCTTGGAGGCCAAACTATGGTTTCGGGAACGCCTTTAGATGGGAAAAGTGGACGCCGTGGTCCCGGGATCGAGAAGCTTTTGAGCGGTGTTTGTACAGTCACTCTGCGAAAGACTTTGTAAAAGGGAGTTTCTCTTTGGCGCAGACCACAGCGGCCTCGGGGGCGNATCCCGGTCATGCTAGCTGGTGGCCTCAACTATCATAACGTGGAGGAGGTCAGAACAGGAGGACTGCTCGAAAAGGGCATCATCGGTGTTGACGTTAGCAGTGGGGTTGAAACGGACGGGAGACAAGACCTTATGAAAATTAGGAGGTTTGTGTACAGGGCGAAGGGGAGGGCTTGATTTCACTCCCCCTTCCCTTGCCGCCTTGTTACGTTGATCCGGTGCTTCAATTTCTCAAGATAATACCCCTGTCAATTATGGGGAATTTCTTTTTTCAGGAAAAAAAAAGAAATCCCCTTTGTGAAAACTGAGATATCTATCTGCTGCCAGTGCAAGTGCAATAATGCGTGAATTCCATGCTACCAGAGCCTTGTCGGGGTGGAATTTCTCCCTCTTTTGTGATAGCCATTCCATTTAAGGAGAAATCCAAGTCAAGTGTAACTAAGAGCTACATTATTCACGAGCGAAGCAAGCAAACGCAGTATATAAAATTCGCTCACTTTCCCAAAAACCACCCCAATCCCCCATCTGCTTATATATGCCGCTCGCCGGAATGGAACTCGGCAGCGAGTGATAAATATGACTCGATTACGTGCTTTAATTTCTGAGTTCCCGTACAGACACTGTGCTAATAACAACGAAAATCACTCCCCCCAGCTACTTCTACAAAGGTATGAAACCGGCTTCTACTGTGTCCCGATCTTCTACCGTGCACGGAGTCGGTTGGCACCAGTGACTCGCACCTATATACAGATCAAAAGCGATTCGGGAAGGGCAGGGCGAGGCGGGGCGGCAGGGGCCCCCGAGGGACACCTACCTATCTAGCGTATGGCATTTCACACTATAGTATGATACCAGAAATAACACAGCACAACACTACCCCCGTCCATTGGTTCGTTCGTTCGTTCGTTCACGTATTCCAACAGCAACAAATATGCCATTCAGGGTTTACGGATGCCCTTTCCGATCGGGGAACCCACACTTCCAATTGTGTAAACAAGAGCCCAGCTATCCCTTTGGTAGGCACAAAATTTTACAGACTTAGCATGATGTCCCTCTGCTTGTTCTTCCGGGGGAGGGTGATCATGTATCATCACTCGGAGTGGGAATTCCCTCCTGAGATCGGATAGACGCCGATGGAGAGAACTGGTGCAAGAGCAAATGGGTGCGTAGGTGTGTGCCACGCACGAAGAGATTAAGGATAGCAGTATGAGATAGAAGGAATGAACCAGCGATGATCACACTTCGGTATCCGATATGCTACCGTCAAGATAGTGAGCACACCTTGTGTATGATACGGTCTCATCAACCGGTTTCTCCTTCCGGTCAGACATCCCACTTGCTTTGTCGAGCGCGGGGGCAGACAGGCTTAATGTCGATCGTCCGGGAAATATTACACAGCATACCAGCGCATGATGCTCGGGGCTCGAGTAAAGGGAAATATCTATCACGGTCCCCAGCATTCCCTTCCACTGCATAACACAACCGCAACGAACACTACTGCTAACTCAGCACCCTACCGCCAAACTCTGCTAGGCCACTGCCCGAAAATCCGGATTTCCCCCACCAATAACTTTGTCGACACCATGTAGCTTTTCCCTCGGCCCCGGGGTGTAAAAGGTAGTGAATCGGATGCGGATACCGGGGGGAAACCTCCCGCACCAATGTTCTCACTGAGGGGTTTCACAGAGCGTGTACAGATATTGGGACAGTCCTGTTAAAACGCGAATGAAACAAAATATAAGGGCAATACCAGGCAAGGCTAGTCCAGACATGGGGGGGTTGCATCTTGCGGATGCAGGAGCCGTGGCTATCAGGTATACGTACAGTAGGGGTTGGGGGGTGGGGGGGTGGGAGTGAGCAACAAAAGAGTACCACGATACAACCACGCTCATGACATACGGGGATCTCAATCAGGACACGTCGGACTTTCTAGTGGGACTTGTGATGAGTCATGCAAGTGTCCAATGTATAACCGAGGATTTAGCGGGCTCAGATGGGACGAGTGATTATGTATGAATATTGTACCTTCGGTTTGAATCGTGTGATGGATTGTAGATCGCCGGCTACATATAGTAGAGCAAACACGAAAAAAACTTAGGGCCTTTCTGTGGATATTATAGGTTCACTACGGCCCGGGGGGGCAGGGATGGAATGGAGCGACGGTACAGTACAGTGATGCTCAGCGGACAAGCCGGTCATCTGCCGGGGTTTTAAACGACCGCAGTCTCCCGCAGGGCAGCGAGCGCCAGAAGGCAAGATTTCACCCGCAGCCCCCCATGAGGGGGGTTTGGTCCCCAAGTCCGGGGATTACAAGGGTAGGGGGGATGGTAGATTTCCAGAGGTTTTCTCCTTTTTCCTTTTCCTCTTTGGCGGTCTCGAAATTTGAGAACTCGTAAGAAAAAAAGCTTACGCTTGCCGAAATTCGTCCGATATATACGCTCGGGGGTGCAGTGATTGCATGATCCGCGAAGATGCCGAATACAGTGCCTCGCAGAACGGAAAACCCTCGAAACAATCCTTTGGATAGGGACTAGGATATGATGCCCTGCACAAGTCATAGCGCAACGCCCTCTAGATCCAAGATTCATTCTATGATGCCCGAATAGCTAAATTCACCTGTTGATCCTATCCCGTGCATTGAATAACCCACAAAACTGCCGTATCCAGGTCTCTCACGAGTAGATACTGAGGGCAATTATGATTCCTCCATCCAGCCAGGGCTCGGGAAAACCCCCATTCCAATGACCCGTGCAGTGCACATGCCAAACATCTCTAAGGAAACCTTTTCTCCCCACGTTATTAGGAGATGATAAGAGCTCGTATCGATTCCTTCCAGCAAGAGGTGATCAGGTTGCTATTGTCTGCGCGAGCACCCGCCAATCAATGTCTGGGGCGGACTACCAGTATCGGAGTCGGAGAGTAGTTGTGTTAGTCCGCCGGAGGTACCACAGCCTCTTTTCAAAGTTGTATCAACTATGTAGAGTCGGCAATCGAGGTTAAGCGGCATGCTTCCTTCAATGAAATCGCGCTTAAGTCGAAGGAGCATTTTGAATACCTTCCTGGTGGACCATCGAGGCGTACTATACGTGCAGTACAATTCCTCGATACCATAATCCACCATTGTAGAAGTTGGGCCTTCCAGATGAGATCCATATCTCATGGCAATGATCCGACCACAGTGAATTCTAGTATAACTCGACTCACCAATAAACTTCCTAAGGCAATCACCAGCCATCTATCCCCCTTAATACCCAATCCAGTAAGATAGAGACCGCACTTTTTGGTGGAATAGTAACCACTATGCAAGCAATCGCGGTGGGTTGAGCCTACGTAGAACCTACTGTAAACTGGCTCAAAGCAGCCCAACAACAACAGAATCTCCCCCGCGCAATTAAGCTCCGGCCCGACCACTTCCGTTTCCCGAACGAGTAGTCGAGTGCGGTACGATGGTCAGTTCCACCACCTTCAGTTCGAGCCGTTCGCCCAGTACGAGAACGGGTTATTTGCGAACCATAGTGGTTCCCCCGTCCGAACGTTTCACCTAAGAACGCGGGTTGGTACTTATAATACCCTCGATAGTGATTCCATAGTTGCCGGGACGTGCTAAAGTACTCGCACTGTACAAACACGCCAACACTGGTATTCTAACGACAGGGATAACATTCTAGGCCCCCGTTGCGGTCCAAGGGGGCATTCTGAGAGTTTTTCCGATGTGGATATATATGCAGATATATCTCCTCCCTTACGTAACTCACCTACTGTACTGGTATTCTAGTGCAGTACTCTCCCGCGCAGCCCATCGGCACGTACACCGGGAGCGCATAGCATCGAAACGTTTCACGTTAATTACCATATCTCGGAAATGTGATACCCGACAGTAAAGCGCTGCACGCTCAATTCGCGTGCGGTGTGAATAGAGAAATGAAAGAATAAATAAATAAACAATTCTTCCGAAATGATGACAACGAACGGATAAACGGCTTTTCCCGCTGTAATCGTCTCTCCCGGCCACGTTCCCATCAGCCCGCTCCCCACGGTTAGCAGTAGTCGCACGGCATACCGTACGTTAGTTTTTCGAGTTGATTAATTGATCCGATCACCAACACCCCCCCNTGCACTACCATATAAGAAGTAAAAACTTATCATCACGTTGGGGCCCCATGGGGGTTCTCTATTCCACTTGCGTGATATGGAGCACGCTGGCCAGTGCGGGGCGCAAGGGCGGTGAAGGAAATTCACCCGTTCCTCCCGGTCCAGTGTGCAGTACGGACCTGTGGGTGGAATTCGATTCCCCCGCTGAGGGGTTTTGTGGCATGTATTACACCCCATTGGGACTGTTTACTCCTTGTGTGTATGTATATTCATGTATAAGACAAAAATTCTAGCAGAGAGGGGGGGCGGATCAATTGTTTGTGCGATAAGTGACAGAAAAGTATACTGGTGACCCAGATTCTGGAAGGTAGGTACATAATGTAATAGGTTGTTGATTGGTAGTCTGGCCACCGTAACAGAGAGGGAGCGATGAGCATAGGAATGAGCCGTCACCTCCCTTCTCTCCTCCCATCCATGGTGCACCTCCAGCAGCGGCCCTGAATGAAAACAGTCAATAATTATAGTAATTACAGATACTATTTACCACAATGTTGGCAGGTCCATGTGAAAATATTGGTAACCTCTGACACTTGTCTTAAATACTAAGCTAGCAGTGAGAGTTGAGTGCAATATAGTTTCAACTTTAAGATAGTAGTCCCCACTCATGCTATTGAATCTCTAAGATAATGTAGAAAATAAACCCATCTATATATACCCATAATCTAGTCACATGCATAGCCACCCAACCAAGGAACTATCTATAAGTCATAGATGGTTGCATACTTGAGTTATACCAACTCATGTATGCAACCATATAGGATAAGGAAATCATACATTTTAATGCTTTTCCTATGATTCCATTCCCAACATAATCAGAATACCTTTGAACAACATCTTAGTCAATCCTTTTGTACATATATCTACCAAGTTATCCTTTGTTCCAACCTTTGTTATCACTATCTCTCCCTTCTCTCTTATTTCCTAAGTATAGTGATACTGCATATCGATATGTTTCATTTGATCTGAGACTCCTAAGTTCTTAGTACTAAGTTGTAGGACCACTGTGTTGTTACAGTATATTATTCGTATTATCAATATACTCATTTATGACAGACCTTAGTTGGACCCAGATTGCTTGTTTCCATGTGAAGGAGAGTGCTGTGTATTCTGCTTCAGTTGTTAAAAGTGCTGTAGTTCTTTGTTTCTTTAACTACTATAATGCTGTATATTTGTATGTTTAGATGATCAAATCTGTGAAGGGCTTGTGATTCATAAGATTTGATGCATAGGAGCTGTTACTATATATATAAAGTGGTGGCTTTTCTTTATTTTGCTTGTAGCATAATCCTTTCATAATTGTTGCTTTGAGGTATTAGAGAACTTATTTTGCACTTATGAGATAAGTGATCATTGGTTTGGCTGAGAACTGGCTTGGAAATACAGTGGCAAGAGCAATGTCCGATCTTGTAGTGGTGGTGGCATATATTAGTGATTCCATTATAGATTGGTATAGTTGTTGATTGCATAGGTCTTTATTGTCTTGTGCTATCCTCAGGGGTGAGTGAACCTTGATAGATATTGTGATTGGAGTGGCTTCCAATATTAAAAATATTAGTAAGTCTGACGCTTGTCTTCAGATATAAAGCTGATAGTGAGAGTTGAATGCAATATAGTTTAAGACTGTAAGATAGTATTCCCTGCTTGTACTATCAAACTATATGATAATGTAGGAAATAAACTTGTTTATATATACCTATAATCTAATCACATGCACAGTCACCTAACCCAGGAAATATCTATAAGTCATACCTGGTTGCATACATAAGCCATACCAAATCATGTATGCAACCATATAGGATAAGGAAATTGTTCATTTTAACAAATATGCCATACTCTTCTAACAGTTCTGTAATGTACTATTCTTGAAATAGCCAAATATATTCTAATCCTTTTTCCATCTGTATTCCTAGTAGGAGTGAGGCTTCCCTTGAGTATGTATACTGAAATTCAGATTGTTTCTTGTTAAGACATTCCTTAACTTGCTTGAGTGTTCCAGTTATTGCTATGTCATTTACATAGATGCAATAGTAGAGATTTCTTACTATGAGGATACATGGGTCAAGATTTAATGAGGAAAAATTCATGTCAGTAAGGGTTTTGGTTCGATATTAATACCATAGGAGGTGAGATTGTTTGAAACTATATATCACTTTGTTGAGCTTCCATACATTTTCTGGTAGTTAGTATTATGGCCACCTGATCGTAGTATAACTGCATTGGGTTTTTAGTTGCACATATGGCAGTATGGGTTTGAATGGTTGCATTACAGTTGGAAGGGTTGCTTAGCTGAGGTTCTGTATAATAGAATCTCTGTAACCGGTATGGGTTACTAGGAGTTTTATGTTTGGTTTCATAGTATCGTTTGATACTTGTATTGTTTCGTGTGCTATCGGTTGATACACACAATGTTTTATGTTTGGTTTCACAGTATCGTNCAGCATATCGCTTATCTCCAGTATGAGCGATATTGCAAAACATTGTGTGTATCAACCAATAGCACACGAAACGATACAAGTATCAAACGATACTGCAAAACCAAACATAAAACAATGTGTGTATCAACCGATAGCACACGAAACACTACAAGTATCAAACAATACTATAAAACCAAACATAAAACAATCTGTGTATCAACCGATAGCACACGAAACACTACAAGTATCAAATGGTACTGTAAAACCAAACATAAAACAATGTGTGTATCAACCGATAGCACACAAAACACTACAAGTATCAAACGATACTGTAAAACCAAACATAAACTCCTAGTAACCCGTACCAGTTATACAGCCACTCCATCGTTAATCCATCATTACTGTAGCCAGTTTCTGAAGTTCCAACCAGGTACTCATCCGGAATTGATGTTGTCATATACTATGGCTCCTGGTGTATAATACCAGGGACAATTACCATTGGAGGTAATGCCACCCCAGTACCGCTAATTGTTTCACAAACAGTACTCAGCTCACAGTTAGTGGAGCTACTAAGATAGCACTACTGGGTAGGATCACACGTGATAATCTATTGATTGCGACCAATTCCGATTCTGAAGCCACTTTTTTCAAGGTTGTAAGTATCTCTGACTCGTATAGCGTATTCCTGGCAGATGGTATGATATTTATTGAACCAGTTTCATATAGCATCAGGGTTATGAGCATTTTTCCAATCTGCATTGATAGCATGTTGCTTACGAATAGCATACTCAGGATGACAATCAAGGAACCGGTATATCCAGTGATCGCGAACAACTGGTGGAGACTCTGGCCCAGAATGAGCAAGTTTCAAAACTGAATTGGCATATCCGGAAACCATTTGAAGGCGGGCACTAGTTCCAACAATATCTAAATGGTCCAGATACTGACAAACCGCTATTTCTTGATCAGAAGATAACTTTTCATTTGTGGCTAGTCTTTCTTGTTTGGACTGGTACCACTTCTAATGAGCCTGTAGACGAGATACAGGAATTTTGTATTTCTGTGCAGCAGCTGTGACATTTGGAGCAAGCTCTCTGGAGGCATTAAGAAAGTTGAGAGCTGCTTGAATATGTATTTCAATATCACTATATGATTCTACCCACTGGCTAGATAAGGTGAAGGGAGAAGTAGGTGGAATATTCGCAGGTTCAGTAGTTGGTGAGAAGGAGAATGATACAGTCTGAGTCTTGTTTATTGATTTAGAGTTTTATATTTACTTATGAAATCATACTATTAAACTATCAAATATATAGAATTACAGGCAATGTTGAGCCAGAAAGGTCATGTGAAGCCACTAGTGAAGTTAAGCCACTAGTGATGTTGAGCCACAAAAGTGATATTGAGCCACAAAGGTAATGCAAAGCTACAAAAGTAATGTTGAGCTGCAAAGTAATGTTGAGCTATCAGGCACTCAGGATGAGTACTTGGCAGATTCAAAAGTATCCGGAAATATTGGTGCCAAGCCTTCCAGCCAAATATTTAATATATGATTTATCTGCTTATGTACACATACCACTCAAGTTTCATCTCCACCTAGGTTGTTCACTCTATTGACTTCAAAGAAAAAAGGTATGTTCTATTAAGCAAGAGCTTATGTAGGATTTATTACTAACCAGATATTTATAGGAAAGGAGATAACCCCACGCTGCTGGGTGGCAATAATTGCTTTCCAAGGCCTTGACAAGCCAATTCCTTTCGAAAAAATCCAAGAACTTACCAGCATACCTGTTTCTACAGCCCATGATATTTAGCAATATGCAAAGATAAATGCTTTCAACTAACATCATGATGCTGGATGGCCTGGTCCCAATGATGTTCCACTTTCACTCCTCGAACTCATAACCACTTCAGTCTTGGAACCAAATGCATGTTCTGGAAGGCCTACTGTATTAACTAAGGAGGATAAGGATCACTTGATAGTCTTCATCAAACAAGATTTTAATACACGGCGAATGAAGATAGTCGATATCCAGCATGAAGCAGGCTTTGCTTATATTAGCATAACAATATTACTTAGTATTACTTAGTACCTTAGCTGAAAGAGGAATCGGCTCTTATAAAAAAGAATATAAGTCAATTCCCACTCTGGCGAATAAGGAAAAACGTTTGGTAAGAGAAACCTAGATTGGCCTTGAAATATTTTGTTGTTACTAATACATATACTTTTACAATTAGAAGTACTGTCAGGAGCGCAAGCTTTGGCGTCTAGTAGTAGAATAGGCAAACTATGGGTTTACTGATGAGATGGCAATAGAAGTAGGGGCTAGCTTTAGGGTTCAGCATGTGTGGAGGAAGAAGGGTGAAAGGTGGGACAAGGATTGTGTGGGGGTAAAAAAGAGGCGTAGTGTGTCGATAATGTGTTGGGGGGTAATTGGGTGGAATTGAAAGGGGTCTTTCTATGTTTGGTCAAAGGAATCTAAGGAGGAGAAAGGAAAGGCTGTGGAGGAGATCAAGGAATGGAACAAGGAGGCAGAGCAGAGGGAAAATGAGCTAAATTCAGCCTGGAGGAGTACAGAGGGGTGGCAGAAACTAAGAGCAGTAGAGCTGGAAGCATTACAAGCAGCAAGTGCATTGAGAAAGGCTGCTAGAGACCAGAGAGAAACACTTGTCCTCAGAGTGAAACAGTCCTGGAGGGCTAAAAGGTTTAAAGTAGTACAAGCTATTTGGAAGAATGTTAAGGGTATCGACTCTTGGAGATATGTAACTTCATTATGCCGACCCCTGCTTTGGCCAACATGCCATGCTCCCACAAGCCTCAACCCACACTTTCGTCCAAGGGAGGATAATGCACCTTCTCATAATTCCGATTTTACAAATCAAGAATGGCTAAGTGAGGGAATAGCTAAGGTGGATTGGCTATCAAACTCGCCTGACTTTAACCCAATAGAGCATATTTGGAGTCTAATGAAGTCGAGAATACTTCACCGCCGCGGTACTGAATATATAACTTTACCAGGGGTAATGGAGAGGGTTCTTAAGGAAGAATGGGAGAAGATTACGATAGAGGAGATCAAGCATGAAAATTGTAAAGCTACCAGATATTATGGTAAGATGTATGGCAATAAATGGGGGAAATAAGTTTCAGGCATGAATTATATATATAACGTGTTTGGGCCAGGCCCTAGTCACATAGGGGTACGATAGGAGCAGATGGCTTCGTGATCTACACGAAGCGAGCGCTACTTACTAAAAGAGGCTTCACACGGGGTGTAATAGGAGATCAAAGAAGTAACCATTCGACCAAGTATATTTAAGAATACTGTCTGTCAAAGTCTGCTGTTTCCATGGCGGGAATCAGCGGTCTTTAAATACAGCATATCGCTTATCTCCGGTATGAGTGATATTGCAAAACATTGTGTGTATCAACCGATAGTACACGAAACGATGCAAGTATCAAATGATACTGTAAAACCAAACATAAAACACTTTGTGTATCAACCGATAGCACACGAAACGATACAAGTATCAAACGATACTGTAAAGCAAACATGAAACAATGTGTGTATCAACCGATAGCACACGAAACAATACAAGTATCACCCGATACTGTGAAACCAAATATAAAACAATGTGTGTATCAATTGATAGCACATGAAACAATACAAGCATCAACCGATACTGTGAAACCAAACATAAAACACTAGTAATCCGTACCGGTTACACTCCCAAAATAAAATAACAATTTCACCAAAACAAAACAATCCAAGGAAATCCTAATAGCCGATAGTTCCGCTATTCTCCGGAAAGGACCCATCCTCATTGTCATCGCTATCATGCAGCAATCTCAAGTCGTCCTGCAACATCCACTCCGGACCTTCCAACCATCTCTCCAAGCACTCCCCACATGGCGCTCCACGCACAAAACAACCTGACTCCCAGTAGTGTGGCAGGTCCATGAAGTTCTGTACTATCCGGTCCTCCCATTCCTCCGTCTCGACATCAATTCGTCCACAATCCTCGCAGTGATCAAGGTAGAAAATCTCACAGTATGCATCTTCTGGAATGATTTCTCGGTAAAGTAGGTACCCCAAAATGAGGTCTCGTCCCTTGATGCTGACTTCTGCGTAGGTTGACATTTTGGTTTTTCTTTCTCGCGTAAGGGTAAGTTTGTAATATGGTGAAGAATTTTGTAAGGGTTAAAGGTTGGGAGGTTGGATAGTGTGGTCTGTTTTCCTCGGTGGTTTAGGGGGCTGGTGGGTGGTATTTATGTTTCGGTGGTGACCTCGCTTAGGTATTGGCCTCGCTTAGGTCTTCATAGGAAAAGGGTTACTGCTTAATTTCGGTTTCTTCCGTCTCCATGCAACCATCACATTTTTCCATGCTCAGGGAGCACCCGCTACCGAAGCAGAAAACATCTGGCACTGATTCTCCCCACATTCGTCCCGTCGATTCTGTTGTTATTTCTAAGCATTTGTTGCCGATATGTATGAATAGTCGGTGTGTAAGGTATCGTCTAGGGATAATATCACAGTTCACCAACAGTCCCATTAGCTGATGGCACAGTCTCCAAGGTACTTGCTCATAGTTTGACATCGTAAGGCTGTTGGATGGAGTGTTCTTTCCTTTCGCTATTGCCAGTACTCCGCCTCGGCCAGCCGGGCTAGGTATGCCGCCTCATCTTCAATTACCCGATTCTCATCTTCGCTACTTTCGAAATCACTTTCCAAGTGGGCTGACCAGAATATGT
This sequence comes from Tuber magnatum, assembly GCA_003182015.1. Taxonomy (NCBI): domain Eukaryota; kingdom Fungi; phylum Ascomycota; class Pezizomycetes; order Pezizales; family Tuberaceae; genus Tuber; species Tuber magnatum. The sequence goes on from PYWC01000064.1 coordinate 537,355, forward strand.
CCTGTATCCCTTGGTCTGTGTCTGGGCGCAGGTCTTGGATTTCAGGTATGGTTGGGCTCCACGCCACCATCACATGGTTTATCGTAGGGGGTATCTCGTCCTCCGGTTTGTTGTCTTTCCACCATTGATTAACCGCTTCCACTGCATTTTCCAATCCCTCAAGGGGTTCCCAGCTATTTTCTGTTTCCGGGTACCCCACCCATTTTCGGTTTCCGGGTACCCCACCCATTTCACTAGGAACTGGTCGCGGTCATATCGTCTTCTGTGGTCTCGTATAGTTTCTACTTCCCATTCCGGTTTCTCGTTTAACATGATTGGGGGTGGTTTTGCGCGGCTCCTAGCAGGGAAGGAGATATCATCGTTCCCGTAGTATTTTTTCACGGTGGAAGCATGAAATGTCCCTTCTCGGTTTCGGTACATTCTGCCATCCATTTCTACCGTGTAATTTTGTGTATGCTCATCATATCCAATTATGTTGAATGGTCCACGCCAGCGCGGTTGCAATTTCTTGCTACGTCCTGATTCCCTTGCGAATAAACTTCCGTATACCAGTAACAAATCTCCCTTCCCTATCGGTGTATGGTGTCTGCGTTGTTTCGCTGCCATTCTCCTGCTTCTAAACTGTGCTATTTTAATCGCATTGAATGCCGCATTCCGGATTGCTTGATGCCTGTTTAGTAATTCATCGGCAGCCAGTACTGCGGAGTTTTTGAAGTTCGCTAGAGGCAGTAGTGGGTAATTCTTTCCGAAAATGGCTTTATATGGTGAGATGCCGAGAGTCTCTGACCATCCCGCATTCAGGTATGCTGCTGTTTCTGGTATGGCATCAAACCAATTGTTTCGTCTGGCGTTGACTAGGTTTCGGAGAGCTGTTTTTAATTCTCGAATTTTCCTTTCGACCTGTCCATTCGTTTCCTGATGGCCTGGTGCCGCCTTGATATGTTCAATGCCTAACGATCGACACTGTTGTCTCCACACATGTGACTCAAATCTTGGGTCCGCATCGTTCACTAGAGATGTTGGGTAGCCATGGGGTGTAAATATTTTGTTGCGTAGCAGTTCCCAGGTTGCTATTGCTGTTACTTGCTTCGTTGTAGGTATAAGCCACGTGAATCCTGAAAACCTATCCATGGCAACCAGAATCGTATCGTATCCCCATGAGTTGTGGAATGGTCC
>PYWC01000064.1:542750-735681 GCA_003182015.1 Tuber magnatum
CTGAAAATATGAGGATATCATCAATGTATACCCATACAAAGTGATGTAAATATTCGCTTAGGAGGTCCTCCATTATTCGCATAAATGTTGCTGGTGCATTCATGTCTCCTTGGAGCATTACTTTGCTCACAAATCCTCCGCATGGGGTTTTGAATGAGCTGAACTTAACACTGTCCTTCTCTACGCATGTTTGGAAGTGTGCATCGCTTGGGTCGATCTTACTCCTGAATTTTGCTCATTCTATTTGGTTAAGGATCTGCTGTTGGTTTGGAATTGAAGGGCTATCCATGACCGTGTTATCATTTGTCACTTTCAGGTCCACCAGGGGGCGGACCCTTCCATCTAATTTGGGTTGTACAAACATAGGTGCCGCTCCAGGAACTTCCTGTCATACAATTACTCCACTTCGTAATTTCTCGTTTATCCAGTTCATGAGTTTTTCTTTGTAGGCTTCGGGGATTGAGTATGTTGGTGGGTTTCGTAGGTCGGTTGGATCCTTTAGCCGAATGTAGTGGATAATCTTACACACAAGGGATAGCATTTCAGGGACCTTGTCTGGGAATACATCCTTGTATTCTTCCAACAATGTTTTTGAGGTGGCGTCTGACACAGCGGCTCAGATTTCCCCACTTGTTAGTTTGCATAGCACATGTAGCTTGTCATCGGGAAATTCCACCGCTGTGTCCCCACACCTGATAAGAGCATTGTGTCTTTTCAGGAATGGCATTCCAATTAGGGCGTCGTACTTTGCCAAGTTTCCTACCAACATCTCCTGATTGGTCCATTTCTTTTTTAAAATTCCTACGGTCAGTCCACATTTTTTGTGGCTTGAAGAGCGGGATCCTTTCCTAGCCATATTGACTGTTGTAGGTTGGGGTAGGGGTTTCGTAGGGATGCCATGGGTAGCGATAAAGGTGGCGCTAACTATGTCGCAGCCGATTGTTCCCGTGTCAAACAGTACCTTGGCTGGGTGGCCTTCTATATAAATCGTTCCTTCGAGAGCGTCATGGGGTCTGATTGCCAGCGTCGGCTGTGTTCGCCGACTTTTCCATTTCCACTGAGTTAATTTCCACTTTCGTCATATTCAGTTGCTTCCATGTGATTTGTACTTGTCTCTCGCTTAGCGGCCTTTCCCTTTTCTTTCTTGGCATAGTAATCCTTTGCGTAGTGCCCCTTTTTCCCGCATTCGAAACATGTGCCTTCCCCACGTCGTTTCTGTTTCTTGTCCTTCTTGTCCTTAGAATCCTTGCGGTATGGTTTTTCCTTTTTCGTGTGTCCCGCGATGATGATCCTTTGGCATTCCTTTGCTGTAGCACATGGGTTCGGTAAACTCCTGTTTCATACAGGATAGCATCCTTCCGTTCGGCTCGCTTGACTATCTTGTCAAAGGAATCATCATCCTCCTCCATGGGTTCTACCTCCTGGCATAGTCTGGGATGCATTGCTTCATATAATCTTTGTTTTAGCGTATACTGAGATACTATTCCGGTAGGCAATCGTCTATGATACATCAAGAGATCTGTCGCGACCAGGGTTATTCTTTCTGTTTTGCCATTTTGTACTTGCTGGATATCCTGGAACCTTTTGTATAGTTCTTCCGTGTTACGCGAGGATTGGAATCTATCTCTTAAGTACTTTATCAGGGACATTCCGCGGATCTTTTCCCCACTCTCATAGTGGTTCATTGCTTGGTGGTATGCTTCCTCTGCCTTCCCAGTACAGAAGCTTCCGAAGTATGGTCCGCTTCCTTCCTTGGTTTTGTCCACTCCATGTAGGGTAAGGTATTGCGAAGTTGTTATGACCCACCGGTCAAATACTTCAGGTTTTAGGTCGTCCTTTTCACCCGAGAACGAGGGTGATGGTGGAAGTTTGATTTTAGGTCCTGCTCACCTGGCGGATTCACCTTCAGACATATCGTGTTCAGACTCTTCGTTACCCGAACTGTCGTCTAAGGAGCTTTCTGGAAAACCGCTAGAATTATCGTCTAGAGGCTGCCTTACTACTGAGTGATCTGATCCTTCTTCTTCGCTTTCTTCCTTCTTAGGTGTCCCGATAGGTATGCGGTCTTTCTTCGGTGGTTGCGCCGGTCCCTTTCCATTCCTGGGGCTGAGGGGAAATTGCCCAGGAAGGGTGGTTGCTGCCTTTGCTAATTCTCCAGTCAACTCGCTAAAGGTCTGCGTGGCCAAGTCTCGCGCTATTTGTCGTTCTGCTTCGTCAATCGAAAACTCGCTCTTTGGCCCTATCCGTTTCTTAGGTTCCCTTTTCTTAGTAAGGCCTTCTCATGGGACCTGCTTCCTACTTCAAGTCTCTAATGACTCAATTGTGTCGTTTGGCGGAGCCGAACTTCTCGTGGTTCTGCCGCTCTCCGATGCTAGCTTCGCTTATTGGACTTTTCGTAGGTTGATCAGACCAGGTCTCTGCAGGGTTCTTAACCACTTGCTGAGGTTAAAAAAATGTAACATGTTCGGGCCAGGCCCTAGTCACGTAGTGGTACGATAGGAGCAGATGGCTTCGTGATCAACACGAAGCGAGCGCTGCTTACTAAAGGAGGCTTCGCACGGGGTGTAATAGGAGATCAAAGAAGTAACCGTTCAACCAAGTATATTTAAGAATACTGTCTGTCGAAGTCTGCTGTTTCCATGGCGGGAATCAGCGGTCTTTAAATACAGCATATCGCTTATCTCCAGTATAAGCGATATTGCAAAACATTGTGTGTATCAACCGATAGCACACGAAACGATACAAGTATCAACCGATACTGTAAAACCAAACATAAAACACTGTGTGTATCAACCGATAGCACACGAAACGATACAAGTATCAAACGATACTGTAAAACCAAACATAAAACACTGTGTGTATCAACCGATAGCACACGAAATGATACAAGTATCAACCGATACTGTGAAACCAAACATAAAACAATGTGTGTATCAACCGATAGCACACGAAACAATACAAGTATCAACCGATACTGTGAAACCAAACTTAAAACACTAGTAACCCGTACCGGTTACAATATATGTTGCTTATCTTTTATATGTATCTTTTTTTAATTCATAATATTATCATATTATATAGATTTAATTATTTTCTCTTTATTTAATATTGGATTTTCTTTGATTTAATCGAGATGTCTTGGCGCCAAGATTTCCGGATACTTTTGAATCTGCCAAGTACCACCGAAAACTAAGCCAGCGAAATTTCGGGGGTTGCAGCGCCCTAGTGCTACAACCTTGGCACCAGTACTGTTCATAACAGAACCCAAACCATCAGGCTTCTGTGGATCAAACCCTTGCTTGCCCTCCTGTTCCTACCAGTCTGCCTCAGGGCTGCCTGCATGGGTGTAGGTTCTGTCTACCATAACTCATGTATGCTAGGTCCTTACACAGAGCTACACAATAGACTACAAAAAATAAAACCAGTTAGTCTGAATAGAACCCAGGTAGTAGGGATAGTCATCAATCTATCAATCTCAAAACTAGAAAAAGGTCCAAGGAGAGGGCTCAAGAGGCTAATAAAAAACTCTGTAACATTTGCAGGGCTTTGATGCAGCTTGAAAGAGAAAAAGGCAACTAAGAAAAGCATACTTGCACCTATGACCCCAACTACAAGAAGCAAGAAGGGAAGAAAGAAAGTGAAACAACATATAGGATACAAGGAGCAGTGGAGGGTCGAGAAGGCTGAGAGAGAGTGATGCTAGCCTGTAGTATATTTCTTTATATATACAACCAGTGCGTCTAGAGGCAATAGGATGGGTTTCTTTTATGATACTAGAAAATAAAATGTTTATTTGTTTTTTTTATGTCCATGACCACTCGGCCCAGAGAGAAGGGGGTGGATTTCTTTGGGTAGGAGGATCCCGTTTGGTTAGATCAAGGGCAGAAGTGAAGGAAATTTCCTTTAAGGGGACCGCAGGGCTGGAGGGAGTATCCTATGCCATACTACGATAACTACTTAGCTTGTTGGTATTAGTTAGCGGAAGGATAAAAAGGTTTAACCCATCCATCCATTCATAGCCTTACACTCGTATATTACCGGTACCGCCCAGCACCAATTCCGCAAAAACACCCAGAAAGAACACCCCGAAAGCGAGAGGCCCCCAACCTCTTCCTCCAATCCCACCGTGCAGCACGACACTGAAGCATCCCCGCACACACTCATCATACCCAACTCGCACGAGCAAATCCAGCACCCGCAAAATCAGTCAGTTTCCAAACCCATCCAGCCCCAGATCTCCTCCTCTCCAAACATAGCCCAGCGACGAGTAATGAAAGATATCGCCGGCCCTTCAAATTAGGCGCCTACGCCTACGCCGCCCACGTCCGCATACCCCTCACCTTAAAGGGAGGTATCATATATTATATATATATATATATATGCGCCCCAAGTTCCCACCCGCGGACCCCAATAAACGATTCCGAAACGGGAGATAGAGTTCGGATCCGCTCATTGATAAATCCCGGGAAACGGGGACACGTTCGATATCAAGAAAGCGGAGTGGGATACCGTTACACAGGCGATAACCTACCGTACGCATAGAGGATAGTGCCCATCGTGGATGGGCATCCTATCAATGATAACCAATTTCGGTCTTGTCGGGTAGGGTACGGTACCGTAGGGATGAAAGCACCGGTACGGGTAAAGAAGCGGAAGGAATGACCGTAGCGGGCTAGCGGGCGTGCATGTAAAGCTACGATATCAGTATTAAGCAATTATAAGTTAAATTTTGTTCCACAGGGCTAATTATTATACAGCAAGGCTTACCGAACCGTATCATACTCTCACAACTCGAACGGTTAACCACCAGCCCACTTCAATCCATCCAGCCCAGTCAGACCAACTCACCCACTCGGCACCAAAGCCAACTGAACCGAACCACGATATGATATGACAGCAATCCAGTATGAGATGCATATAAACGCGTGCCCAATCCCTGTAATGTCTCCCGGGATACGGCGTCACATCACACTTCTATCATACCTTACTATGATAATACCCCATACTCGAGCAACCCACTACCACCACCACCACCACCTTACTTACCGCCTCCCTCCCTCCAGCACGATACAACCCCAAATCAGAAGAAGAAAAAAACCGTGACCACGAGCCCCACCGTACCATATTTATCCACACAAAATCTAATAATAACCGCAAATACCCGCCCACAAGGCTAGTACGGTATCATAGCACGAGACCGCGCTTGTACAGTACAGTACTGTACATACCATCAATTTATACCTTTCATTCCCACCCACCGGCAGGAATAAATGTGGCACCGTAACTGTACCACACGTGTAAGGCTGCACCATCGTCGGCACTAACTTAGTACAGTACCTGTGACGCCTCCCCCGTTCGGCAAGATGCAGCAGACAAAGAGGAGAGGAAAGGAATGGAAATGGAAATTCTTGAAACAAACTGACGGAGAGGGCAGGGTTTCGAAACGGCGGTGCGGGTGCGGGTGTGGAGTTATACCATTCTAGTATCATACCGTGCCGTACAAAGTGGGGGTGGATGGGTTATGATACGATATCAGAATATCAACTTGAAGAGAGAGGAGTGGGCGGTGCTATCGCATAGTACGGAACCGTAACTGTAGACAGAATGAACGTGGAGGACGTTGCCACACGGATTACAACAATAACTACTCCGCTTTGAACGTTACACATACGGTAGACTTCCTCCCTCCCTCGTGTTTGCTCGATCCTGTTTTTCTTTGTTATCGTGAGAGCCGCCATCCCGAACCGGATCGTTATTTGTCACCACCATGATACCGTTCAAACTCCTTTTATCGATAGTGATGAGATCTCATTCCGTCCGTGCTCGACCCGGCTTTTTTTTTTTCATTTTTTTTTTTCATGGAACTCGTGCGGTGCGGTAGGTTTTTTAAAATCTCCGATATCAAAACTGCCAAGTGCCATGATGTATTCCAAATTCTTTGTCCATTCTACTAATCGCACTGTGCCAATCGCGGCCGAGTATCATAAAGCATGTCTAATTTCAGCGGTGTGCGTGAGGAACAAAAACGATCACGGTACTGCACCTTTGTACTGTACTGCACTATGCCATGCATCACAATCATAATATCATACCCCCTCCCCCCCCCTTGCGAGAAGGTTCGTTATGCACCGTGTATATACAGTACCTGTATTGTATCATACCTTCAAAAAAAAAAAAAAATTTCTCCCCCAAAGCGCCCGTACCCCCCCCCAATGTACTGCACCATACCGAGAACTTTCAAACTTCCCCATCGTGCAGGCTACGGGCGCGAAGTATCATAGGTATTCGATGTGTCGGTGAAAAGCGGAAAACCACTTTTGTTGATCCCATCCGAATAACAAATACAATAGCCCCCCCCATACGTTAGAAACGATTGTTATATCTTCCGATTTCTATCGAGGCGCCAGGATGCAGTACCATACAAGTACATTGGTATGATGATGATGACTGTGATGCCGGTAGCGGCTGTAAATTAGTAGTAGTTGTAGTATGGTACGGTGGCAGGAGTACTCAAGTACTCGTACAGTACCCGTAGGGTAAGGCATGAACCGCCAAAGCGCCCACGCACTAATCACCATATCCGGATATCAAAAAGTCGGGGTAAATGGTACAAGTACAGTACTTGTAACGGCGACGGTAAACTACGACATAAGCAGGGGTTTGTCCCACCAAGACGAAAAGAAAAAAAAACTCCCCATCATAATCTAGCGCGCTACTGCACAGCATGACACTGTACCCCACAGCAAATCCCCCAGAATCGCCCCTCCCTCCCTCCCTACCCGCTTACTCTACCTACCTTAGGTAAAAAAAAATAAAAAAAAATAAAAAAAGGTTTACGGCACGGTGCATCTTGTGAAGAAAGGAAAGAAAAGAAAAGAAGAAAGGAAAAAAATTATTTGAATTCACAGCGTTAACGGACCCGTCACACGACACGCTAATCGAGTATGGTTTCAGTGATTTTGAGATTATCAGTCTTGGATTTTCATTCCCTTCGTGTTCCTTTTCCGCGCCTTGGGCTGGGCATGATACCTTACCTGTAGGTTAAACTTAGAACTGCACTTTGATACCGTATCCATCGTATCGAAGGATGCGAAATAAGCTTTAACGTCTTAGCATAACTTAGTCTACCTGCTTGTAAAGGGCAATCGACTGTCTATTCAACCAATCAGATCCGCACATAAAGCATGGCATTTCACCCCTCTGTATGACAGGAGGAAAACGGGTGGGTGACGAGCCAGGATCAAAGTGTCGGGTATTTTTCGTTGCCCCACTCTGAGTAATTCACCTTCTCTGCCCGCCAAATGGTCCACCCTGCTGGTATATCGTACCGGTACTCGAGTACGATAATGGGTCGTGATGGCGGAGTGGGTCCACCGAACGGTGACGTCCTGAGATGGATAGGACCTACGATAGCATCATACCACCCATATACCCGGAGGAGAGGCTAAAACGGACCCGCGTGGGGACAACCCGGGATTCAACTCGCCTCGTATCACCGGTACACAAGCGGTGAATATGGTGAGGACAGACAGGTATGCATGTTGGGGTGGTTGGCAGGGAAAGGGTGAAGGTATACCTAGGGACATATAATGCATAATTTAGCAAAAAAGAAATACGACATAACGGGGAGCTCGGTAGGTGCGTAAAATCTTCTCGAAAAATGGCAAAGCAGGCGCTGAGGAATCGGCTCCCCCCGATTGCCCGGCACCATGATTAACGGATTCGGATTGCCATTCTTGGGGGCTATTTTGTTGAATGCTTGAGCTATCCCTTTGCCAAAATTTCCGTTGTGCCGTACTCATCACTACACGCTCAGGTACTGTACGGTACGCTTATCCGAATACAATACGGTAGCTGATGGATAAGGTGTTGCGCCTTGCTCCTCGCCGGGCGTTATGATACCTATATATTATTATCGCCATCTCGGGAAGTATAAGCAAGCAATCAGCCAGTGGGGTGACATGACTTACGGTATGATTCTGTCACCACTTTGCTATGCCCAAGCGGTAAAGGCCTACGGTAGGCCAAAGAAGACCCACCCTGCCAAGAAAGTGCAGCCCGCGAACCAGTTCGAAAAAACCTTAACTCTATCGCCCTTATCTCAAGCCCCAGCCCCTCCTGTACCCGGGGCTGGAAGGAAGACCATGCCACGATTTGCACTACAGTACGACATGATACGATACAGCCCGGAGAGTGAACCAGACAATAGGGCTGAAAAGAAGAAGAAAAAAAAGGGTGTGTCACGATAACACGGAGCTGGAGGTTGGTTATGGTACAATAACTAGGGGGCTCAACCATTCATTGAGCAGCACCGTGCAGTACGGTAAGTTACTGGTAGTACCGTACCGGTATTATAATCCAAAACCGTGGCGTTCTGGACGAGCAAAAGAGCGCGGGGATTGAAAAGTGGAAAGTGTGGAGGTTGGAAGAGGGAGGAGGGGGTCGGCTCGAGTGACCAAAGTGCACTTTGCTTCTTTTAAGTTTCCTCTCTCTCTCTCTCTCTCTCTCTCTACAGTATGTGCTATTTGGAGGCTGGAAGTTGGGACTGATGGCGATTGGTCCAGTAGGGACTAAGCAGCATGTGAACTGACAAATACTGTGCCGGTATTGTCGTCGTACGGCATTGGGAGGTTTGGTTCGGGTGAAATTAGGTGGTCAGTGCCGTATCATGATTACCGGTATACATATATATATATATATAATAATATTATTGTGTGTATACTGTATATATATTTTTCCCCTCCCCTTGGATCATGAGCCCGAATGCGGTCATGTCTGGGGATATGATAATCGGGCTTGAACCGGTGTTGTGCTCGCACCATGGCCCTTAGCTCCCGTAAGCGGACGATGATACAGCAAGGCAAATGCCTTCGAGAAAATGTTCAAAATGCTGCAAGTATCCGTGACAGGGGCATGCTTAATATGCCAACTCATGCTCGGGCATCATCGATACTCTACAAACTTGGGCCGAAAGCGTAGTTACCCTTGAAAATAAACCGGTATTCCGCCAACTCCCCCAAATGAAACGGTTGCATGATGGCGAGGGAAACTTCCAAAAAGACCACCTCGAGCGAGGTGAATTTCCTTCAGTATTTGCTAATTTTACTTTTATCGCTCTTGCCCGCTAAAGAGTATCGGTAGTATGATACCGTACGTTCTTTTCCCTTCTTTCTTCCTCCCCTTGTCCGATTTTGGTGGGAAGTGTACTAGTACAAGTATACTGAGCCATGAAACACAATCAAAAACATTTCAGCTCGGGAGATGCCAATACGGTAACATCTACCTCAATAATTGAGCTAAAAACTCGGAAGAAAGAGTTGTGAAAAACAATAGAAACTCCTAAAATTATTTATTGGGTTTTCCGAAGCCTTTACTCGTACTCGTACGTTGTCGCTTCCTACGATGTCGTTCCGGTGTTGTCAGGTTATGGTCCCAGTGTTGGCGAGGTCAAGGTTTGTGTCCACGATATGCGGTGCACGCCCCTGGTAATATCCACACGGTGACACGATCCCCGTTCTGGGTGGGTGATATTGTCATAGGAAGGGTACTGTACCGGTACTCGAGCCGCACACCACTCCACCAAAATTTGAGTTTTTTCTCCCCTATCTGTAACGACGGGCTGCGGGGAATTACCGTAGGGAGCTTTTTCCCTCCCGCTCGGCCATGTCTTTTCTCTATCGGGATGGTCTGACAAAGAAGTGCTGGTATGAGTGCAAGGTACCGGTACTTGTACCTTATTTTTTTCTGCGCCCTCCCTCCCGCTAACTTTGCCTCCCAGCCACTTGACCATGGATCAATTTTGTTGAGCAAAGCGCTGTGTGTGTGTGCGTGTGTGTGGCTTTCCTTTCTCCCTCCCCTACTCCTCTCGATCAGAGCGGGGAGCGCGGACGGGAGCAAGAGGGGGAAAGAAGAAAAAAAAGGGGAGTAAACTGAGCAGAGTTGTTTGTTGTACGAGTACTCTGTATGATATTATGTATGCGTCTACGAATATGATACTCAGGATACTTGCTTCGCTTTATCCCTTTGTCTGGTCTCGGGGACGGGGAACATTTTCAGCCAAAGAGGTGCTGACAAGCAATAGGTTGGTTGGTTGGTTGGCTGGAGGGAGCTACCGTATTCGGGGGAGAGGGTGATTGAGTCGAGAGCGGCAACGGGAGAGAAGGATACTGTAAGAAATGATCGGACTGGCGATACCGTAGCCAAAAATAGTGCTTTCAACTGCCCGTTGACTCGGTAGTTAAGCGCGAAACACGTCCTGGTCCATTGAAGCCAGCCTTTTTTTCTCTCAACCTGGACGTAAATCCGCCCGTACGAGCAAGGTACCGGGTACTCGAGTACAGTACAGACCTACAGTCATGACCCCAGCGTGATAGAGGCTAAGCACATTTTGGGTGGATGGGCAGATCTCGAACACCCGCTGGACCACGATCTTTACAAAGCATTATCGTCTTCGGGTATCGGGGATACAGCACTGTACCAGTATCTGTAGATAGCACAGGAGTCAAACTCACCAGTCAATTGCTGAGCCACACGTCCCTCCCGATTGGGATCATTTTATTTATATTGTACGGAAAAGGGTAAGAAGAGGTCCAGTTCGAGCTGATGGGTGAACGTTTTTGGCCGCGGCTGTGCATGCCTTCCGAACACTGATTTGCCCGGACCGGGGTTGAGAGCTTGTTGTGCTTTACCGGTCTTCTTTCTACCTCATCCCTGATGGGATAAGGGGTTGGGGGCGGATTATTGCGGTGGCCAGAGGAGCAGAGACACGGTATTATTGGGCGAGATGGACAAGGATGATGACAGACTGAGGAGAAGGAAAGGGAACCATGCTCGGAAGCGCGAGGCTCAAAAAAAAAGCAAGACAGAAAAAGCCACTCACTTGCGTTTTTGGAGATTGATTTGCTTTTTCAACAATGTCGATGGCTATTGTTACTCATGGTGGGTGGGATAATGGTATTCTATCCTCCGCCCTTCTCGTCCTGTATGAAAATATTATGATGTGCGGGAAGGAGAAATAGCGGTGAGGTGCTGTCGTCGTACTGGCCCTTGTTTCTGCCTGTACTCGTACTCGTACCCTACCCTCCGGCAGCCTTGTGTGATATCCAGAGACAGAGAGGAAAAGAGACAGGAAAACTCGGAGAGAAGAAGAAGAAGAAAAGAAGAAAAAAACATGGCTGGAATAGAAGATTCGCGCAGCCAATCGATTCCCCCCGTTATGTGGTATATGTATCAAAAGCTAGCGGGTGGGGAGCGGCGGCAGCATTATCATCACTTTCATCATCATGAACCCTTCAATGGGAGAGGGAATACCGGTGCATGAGGCGCAGGAACAACATTACCGTTGCTCATTTCTGTCTCTTGTACCGACTGATACTGCCAACACGCTCACATCCACGTCCTTCGTGGTTTCCCCCAATAGAATTTGTCCAAGGCTGGTGGAGGGATAACTGGGCCTAGAACAAGTACGGTGTTCGTTCTATGTGGGAGAGACAGTAAAGTATCATACCCACGGTTAGAGAGGATGGCGGTAAAATGGTAATAATTGGGAACAGGGGAAAGGGTTTGTGCAGTGGCCACCACACCTTTTTTTTTTTTTCCCCTTACCATGGTGGGTTGTCCTTGACTGTGCTGCATACAAAGTTGTGGGTGTGCTTACTTGTACCCATCCCATGTGTGGTTCCCTACATATAAACTCCCCGCCGTTCCCCCCNCAACCTCTCTCCCCCCTTCTCCACCACAGCCATTTTCAGTCCTCTCGACGCCCCGTCCGTTCTTTCGTCGCTCATAGCCTCCTACCACCTCCGCCTGGTCGATCTGTTTCTACCATCGTCACTCGTTGTACCATCCATTCACTCAAACTTTCCACCCTCCAATCGTAATTCCCGAACAAACCCTTTCACTACTACAAACTCGGATCCGATTAAAATGCAGTTCAAGCTTCTTATCGCATCCGCCCTCTTCGCTGCCTCCGCTTCCGCCATCACTGGCAAGCTTGGAGATGCAGCTATCATCACTGACAACCCAGCTGGTGCAAGGTAACAAACTTGCTGCCACCACGCAATCGATTCTGCCAATGACTAACCTTCTCTCTCTCTTCCATCTAGCTATATTGCCACCTTCCCCTCCAACGGCACCATCACCGGTTCCGCCAAATTCTCCAGCACCAGCAATGGAACCGGTGTCGAGGTCTCCCTGGACTTGAAGGGCTTCAAGGGAGCCAACGGTCCCTATGCCTACCACATTCACGACCAACCCGTCCCCGCCAATGGAAACTGCAACGGTACTCTGGCACATTTGGACCCCTACCAGCGTGGACAGGTCAACCCTTGTGACCCCAAGTACCCGGCTACCTGTGAGGTGGGCGATTTGGCGGGAAAACATGGCAAGATCCCCAACTCCAATGGCTCAATGTTGGAAGTCTACCTCGTCTTTGTCGACAACTACATTTCAACCAAGCGGGGGATCGGTGCATACATCGGTAACCGCTCCATTGTCATCCACAACAGTGCTGGCGGTCGTATCACCTGCGCCAACCTCACCACTATCGGTGTCAAGAGTCCTGCCGCGCCATCGTCCACCACCGGCCCCCGTCTCGCCGTCTTCGGGGGGCTTCGGCTGTCACCATTTCTGGGCTCCTCGGACTCGTGGCATTTGCGGTTGCCGCCCTTGCTTTGTAGATGTCTTTTTTCTTCTTTTTCCTTCTCGAGCATTGGGTGGATTAGACGATGGTCCGGAGGGATGATAATTACGGGGGTGGGGACCGAGGGGTAATTGAAGCATGGAGAAGATAGAAAAACGGTCATTTGAGCGAAAGATGACGCTTTTTCGCCGTTGTCGGCAGCGTGCTTTGATTTTGATAGATTGCGGCTCTGTTACTCGTGTTGACGACTCACTTTCTCTCTGGAAGTCATGCAATAATGGTATGGGAATTGTACATGCTTTTGATTTTTTAACCTTCTTCTAATTCACTTTTTTTTTTCCCTTCTGTTTTTATTTTTGCGGGGTTGCGGGGTTTTTTCTTCATTTTCTGTTTATTCGTCTCTCTAAACGGGGTTTTTTTCCTCTTGTTATTGCTTGTTCCTATTTCGTGTTAGGGGATTTTCCATAAAGGCTGTATAATATACCGTTCAAAGCTACCAGAGTTTTTTTCATCTGAAAAAATGATTGTGTCGCGTTTGTTTGTTCGCGCCGTGATTATCTTATTTTGTTTTTTTTTTCCCTGGCGGACGTTGGAAATCATCCCCCCTGCCCCCTGATCTATTAAAATCCGCCCCCATGTCGATTAAGATTACCTTGATATAGGCTCCAACCAACCTCGGAGAACAACCCCTAGCACCGCGAAGGCAAAAGATCCGAGGGATACGGTACTGTGCTAGTACCTAGGGGGTTGACAAAAGTCGGGCGCACTTCTGAAAGGAGAAGAGGCGATTTCTCGAGTAACTCGCTGGGAAACAGGATTCGTGTAACCGCGCCCGAAATACCCTCACCCCCGAGTACTGTAAGCAGCGGGCGATTGTTATGATACTCACTCCCTTCATTCAACGGGAGCCAAAGTCACCACAGCGCGAGTTACCGGTAATTGCACTCTTCCCCAGCCCGGATCCCAAATACAAGTACCACCGCATACAGCACTGTAAACAAGCTAGGCACGTGCCATCACCGGCCGAAATTCCGGGTGTCATGTAAACAGCCCTCCCTCCCTCTCCACCTTCACCGTTATATGATGGCGCTGTGACCGTGGACGCTTGCTTGAGCGATCCATCGGATCATTCCTGACTGGGGGTTACCGGTAACTTGTTCACTTCCCCCCCCTAACGCGGTGAAGCAAGGAGACTGAGAGTCTAGGTAACTTGCCCCTATACTCGAGTATCACACAAAGGCACAGCACCACCAACTAGCATCCCTTATGATTCGCTACCAGATCACCAGCGGATATCGCCACACAAGCCGACGATAACTGTACCGCAGGCTTATTCCGGCGTGTTGCTTGTAACAGAATTGCTAAAAGCCAGCTAATGAGATTAAACAGGCCCGGGGACTCACGTCTACACCACGTCGGTCGGTTGGTAAAGAGAGAAGCCCACCAACTAACAAACACTTCCCGGGGGAGGGGGGGGGGGTTTGTCTCCGGATACCGTAGGGAGGTTAACTCGGAAACCCTGTCAAAATAGTGGATCGCAGCGATTCATGGTATTACAAAGTACCGGTAGAGATGTTTTTCGTACAAGTGCAAGCCAGAACAGGGATTATTTAACTGGTTTACTACTGCACTGAGTACGGAAACGTCTTCCCCTGGCACTTGTGCGGGCATGGTGCAGTACAGTACTCAGGTACTCGGGTATTTCAGGCCCGGTAACACAGAGCTTCCCCCCCCTCCAGTCAACAAAACCCCTTTTATCATGCTGGCGAACCCATCACAACATATCATCTCTGTTCTACACACCTGCATGAATTAAAGGGAAAAAAAGTTATGTAGTAAAAGAGAATTTGTGAGCAAATTTTGGAGAGTGTTTGCCACTATAAAACTACTTAAGATGAATACATTAAAGTTATAACTCTCTGAGATGAAGCTGGATGGACCTGGTCTAGAATTGATTAACATCTGAATATTTTTTTAATAAATATAACTGAAGGTATTAAGTAAGGAGTTCCATTATGATTAAATAAAACCTCTGAGTTTGAATACAAAATCCAGATAGTATTATTATAATAGCCGGTTCCCCTCCTATTTCACTTCGCTTATAGTTAGCAGAAGCAAGTGTGATATAGAAGGAAGTATGATATGACATTTTTTTTTAGAGTAATAGTTCATAATACTATAGAATAAATTTTTTTTTTAACCTATTGTATATAATATCGACACTAGTTATCAATGATATTTTTAAAAATTTAATAATAGAAGAAGAAAAAATCCTATTTGCACAAAATAATAAATAACTTAAACTTATATTGTTTTAATTAAAGTACACAAAATTAGCATTTTTGTAATAGAATTTAATAATGTACAGTATATGATAAGCCAGAATCTTATCTACCAGACAAATACTGATTCCTACACCCACCCTCTGATTCTCCTAGTATTGTATATCTATTTTTATTTTATTACCTAATAGGATCAATTTCCAATTAGAAAGAATCAAGCAGTTTGAAGAAACTAGATTTAATAACTAGTATTATACATACTGGTAGTAGTTTAGTTTTTTTATTATTCTATGATATCATGAACTATTATGCTAAAAAAAAAAAATCCTATCACACTTGCTTCTACTGACTATGAGTAAAGTGAAATAAGAGAGAAACTGGATATTAGATTGGTTTCTGTAGTACTACAAGATCTAAGTTATTGTAATGTTCTCTACCTGTCAGTATGCTCTCAATATGAGTCACAATACCTGAGTCTTGATTGTATGAGACTTTGCTTCTTTTTCTGAGTCAGATAGCTAAGCACTTGAGGCTTCCATCTTATGACTTACTCATGATAGTATGTATGCAATATTAGTACATACTTGAAGCGTAGAGTAATAAAGTTATAGGTAAACAGATACAAAAATGATAGCATAAAAAACTCATCCTTCTAGGTTCTAGTGACCCTTTTTATACTTGCTCTTCATGCCAGCTTTAACCCTGTAACTTATACCCACAAGTCACCTGCAAAAATCATATGTACCAACTGCATTACATACATGAAATCCATTACTCACTATTCAAGTTATGTGCAAAAATCATAATATTATGTAACTTACAACTATGAGCCACTCAAGTACATCAACCAATCAAAATATATCAATAACTCACAGCTGTGAGTCATGCAAGACCCCTTGACCCCAAGGTACATTATGGTGCAAAAGCCTAACTATTTTGCCTTACTGGTAAGACTAACTAAAACCTTTCTCCATACTGTTTTGAGTCTTCTATGATGTAACCAATCTTCTACCCCCATTACTGTTTGTAATAGTTATCTTTATTCCTCCAAAGACAAAAGTTGACTCTATCTTATACTAGTATATCAAAATATTTATATATTTATATCTTGTACCTTTCTGATATCCTCATTGTAGATACTATGATTGGATAACTGCAGTAGAGGATAGTATATCAGATTATAAGAGTAGTTCAATTTAGTACCAGAATCCCAATGAAATAGAAACTATACAGTGGCTCATCCAACTTCCGAATCTAAATTTGATAAAGACATTATAGCTCAATAATATAGAAAATACACTGGGGGAAACTTGGAATAGAATTGGTAATATTTAGACTCTAGAAACTATGCTTAATGCTCTTTGAAATACAATTCCAACCGAAATTTCAACTTAAAAAATTAATTAGAAGTATACCACAGTATCTACAAATTATTACCGTAAAATCTCGTGAAATCCACTACCTCCGGCGGCCCCCCCAAAGAAGGATCAGCCTTTTCCTAATATAGTATAAGATCGGCCGGCTGGATGTGTTAGATCTCGCCAACTGGTATTCGCAATTCTGTTAACCTACCAAACTAAACCTATAGTGGGGTGACGGATGGCCGGAGGCAGTGGATTTCACGAGATTATACGGTATTGATACTAAAGGAGGACCTACAGACTATTGATTTCTTGTTCTTGATTATAATACACTTTGTATATACACTTCTTTATCTTACCAATCATGCCCATCACATACTACTTGCGGAACTCCTCGTTTTAGAAGTCGTATGATATGATAGCACCAAACTTTTCACCATCACAAAATAATATTTACAAGAGATCACTCAAACTTCCTAATCTAGTTTAGTCTCCATACAATTGCCACATCTCCTTTTAAAAGGGGTCCCAATTTCTGTCAACCCACTAGTACGTACACAACACCTGTGCACTGCACAACGATACATGCCGGTTCTCTACTAGTAAATTTATAAAAACCGGGCCTCCCGAGAGCCCGGCCCGTCGGCGGGAACGTCACACACACAGGTATGATACCAAAGTGTAAGTAAGCAAGTAACTTAAACCTTGGTTAGATTCCTCGGTATTCATCATTAGCGGACGGATAGACGGCCACTGAACGACGCGCAGAGCGGTTCACTAAGCATCACTCGTTGGAGCTTCCGTTCCATTGAAATTCCACCGTACAGAACTGCAGAGTATGCTACTCACACCGCTTTGTCTGTCGGGGGAGGGGCTCTCGGTACCGTAGTTGGTCGGGCTGGTCCTCCTCTACCGGCACTTTTTTTGTCCTGGGGTGGGTAAACAGTACTTGTGCGATATGATATCGTGAGAGTATTCGTCGACACACGGTACTGGTACTGTACTGTACGGTGCAGTGATAATTTACCTGCTATGGGCCGGCTGACTGGGTGTCAAGTGTGCTCAATAGCAACCGAAGGCTCTACGGAATGGGGACAGTACAGTAAGGGTGTTTGCGCGAGCGATGTCATCCGGACGCTCACTGTATAACTCGAGTAATACGAGCGATGGCAGAACTGTATTGCGGTGGCTTGCGGTACGCCTATTGGAGAATTATTATACTGTACGAGTACTGTACTGTACTCGAGTACCGTTATCCACATTACCTGGCCGGTTGGGACTAACCCGATCCAACCCAACTCGGACCCCGGTAGGGAGGGTGCTGATTCCACAAAGGTATCATATCACGGAGGGGTGGACGAAGGGGGAAAAAAAAAATTACCACCGCACGCTATGATTATGAAAAGAAACAACGAAAATGGAACGGCATCAACAAGATTCGAACTTGCACACCCGAAAGTAAGAGATGCGTAATCTCTTATCTTAACCACTCGGCCACAATATCATAATGGTTTCGGGTCACTTTGACATTCTTGAGCCAATTTGGTATATCTACGACTGTGGCAGGGGAAAAAAGGAAAAAAAGTGCGTGATCGAACAGGTGGTTTCATGAGGGCTTCGCAATTCATTCATTTGGTAAAAGGTTTGGTCATATCTGCTTCCCCCTGCGCTGACTCCACCATTTCCCCCGTCTCCTCGAGAAGCACTTCTCCCTCCGGCGCAAATGTAGATCGTATGCATTGTGCAGTCTGATATCGAGCTGTGTAGTTCATGCTGGCGGAGGGGCTACTACCCCCTTTACTTTCGCCCCCACCTCCTCGTAGGTCGAATTCTTCCTATCCCTAGCCAGGTGTTTTCTTACTTCGACCCCTTTGGGCTGGATGGGTTCTCTTGACCCGCTCCATTCCTGTTCTGGCAAGCTGTCCTTTTCGCGAGATAGTCGTTTCGGGCCTTTTGGCGGCTTGTTTTCCAGATCTGCGGTGCTGGTTCGTAGTTGGCGTCGTGTTGGCAGATCGCCTCTTCCGTTGTGCTCTCGGGCCTAGTGCCGAATGTTAGATGGGATCCGACAAATGGAGAGAGGGTGTATTGGTACCCCGCGGCTTCCTCATGCTTTCATGAGCCTTTGGTAGCGTCTCTCCAAAGGCCATTTCATTCGGAAGGCCAAAAGTTGGGCAGCGGTAGACAGAGTGGTGTTGTTCTTGAGGACCTCGTCTACGTTTAAAAGAGTTGCTTTTAAAACATTCCTATTGGGCAAACCGGTCAGCTGTTATCCCGTGCAGACTCTGGTGGGTCTCTCTCACCTGTCCAAACTTTTTTGTTCACGCCTTGGAACTTCAGTTCGGGGCGGCGAGCCGGTTCAGAGTTGCGATTAGGCGGATGTGTGGCACTCCACAGGCGAAGAGTCGTACTTATATACAATCCACTCCTTCCTAGTTACCCCATTAAGCCGTTTGAAACTACCGGTACCCCGCTGCGCAGGGGCTCTTATCGAGTGAGGGAGGAAGCGGGGTAGCGATAAGACGGCGGGTGGTCCTTTGTGTGACCGGGAAGCCCACAACATCCTGGGTTTTTTTTACCCTGCACTTGAAGCGGATTAATTAAAAACCCTCTCATTCTACCATGTGCAAATCTAGAAGTGGGCCCGGGTTTTTATCCGGCGGTCATACAGTATCCCGATGATTCTTCCTTGGCTCTGGGGATTCGTACTCTGCAGCCTTTGTTTTCGATCTTGGTGGGATGAGATGATCTTTCCCCGGGGTGGGGCAATAGGTTTCCACTCGAATCAACTCTTATCAACGCCATGATAAAAATAAGTTAAAATATATGAGCGGTGAGGGATTTTGCAAAAAAAGGCAGAATGAAATAGATTGAGTGGCTGCATTCTGGGCACCCGTACACCCCACAGTCCGTTGGTGGTATAATCCCCTTGCTGCAGTAGGATAATGGCTATGACGTCTTTCTAGAACCGTGAGTTCGAGAAATCGAGGGATTGGGATCGGGAACGGGCGGCTAGTAGCATGTCATGATCCAGATTCTGGTAGCGGGAAAACATGCGGATATACCCGTATTGTATTAGGAAGGTTGACCTGCGAATCCCGGTGCATCACGCTTCCATTGGACGCTCGTTTGAGGTTTCCGTGGGTCATGGCGGATACGGGGTCATGTGGGTTGGATGCGGATTGCGGCCCCGAGTCCATAGGGTGAGCGTGGGGGATGGCTTTTCTTATCAGTCTTGTGGCTTTTGGTATGGTGCCGGTAGCTCGATTTCACCCTGTTTGCTGTGGTTTGTCGAGAGTCGATATGCGGTTTTGGCGAATCATAGCAGGAATAGCGGTACTTCGTTTGTGGCCTGAGGCTTGATCCTGCAGACCAGGTTATGGGCCGTAAGGTAGACTTATTGTGAGGAGGAATTGGGGAGCTTTTCAACGAAAGTGACCCACCGTAGCACAGCTGTAGGAGTTGCAAATGACAAGAGGGGGGAACTTCGCTGTACGGTGGCCTAACTCCGCAATATCTACCCGCTCGACATTGTGAAGAGTGGATCGGGAGATGTTCAGTGAGGTGGATTTAACAAATAACCACCATCAATACGTTCCCCATTGAGGCACTAACCATATCCAGCAACGCGTAGCAAGGCCCAGCGGGGTGCTCGAGTATATCAAAACACGCAAACAAGGGTGCTCTCACACTCAGGTGAATAATTCCTGGGTGGGTGATGCGAAGTTAACGACCGCCGGCGGCAACAACATATTAATCTTCAACACCGCACTACCGTGCTTTATGGCTGATACGGTCTCCGTGGGGCACTCGCACCGAATACCAACCTTAGTGATTTACGTATACCCAGTGACAGAAACCGTGGTATCACCATCGGGTGGGGCGCAATTAGAATAGACTTGGCCGAACGATCGATGCGGGTAGTTCGTGGGCGGTGAGCACGATTCAATTGGACGTAGAGCAGATAAAACGAGGAATATGACCTATATTTTTTTACCATTCGGAAACTCACTAACCTACCAAAGCGGTGCAGCAGCCAAGATATTGCGCACGATTTGCGCAGCGGAATACCGGTACAGGCTCTCTGCCTATAGGCAGGAGTCCAGGGGAAGGGAAAAACGGAGGGGTTGTTCGCCAGTATATCACGAGGTCTCGGGGTTGCCGGAACGCCATTTCTGCCGGAATTACCCAGGGGCCATCGACTCGAGCACTCTAAAACTTGTTCCCTTGGTTGAAACTTTTTGGATCCCGTGGTGGAGTGAGGGGGCGAGGGTGATCATAAGGGGTCACTCGGGAGGAGTGAAAAACCGACGGGTTCGCCATCTCCTTCCGAGATCGGGATTAAGGATTGGATCTTTCATATAGGTGAGGGACAATGTGTCCTTTGGGTCAAGGGTGTGTTACTGCAGCGGCGAAGAGTATGGGAATGGTAGAACGCTGCCCGAACCCGACCGGGGGGGATTGGTAATTGACAGTGCTTGATCCTCGGGAACCTGCCCCGTGTGGTATAACGAACGGATCAGTTCAGTTCACATATTTCAACACAGGACGTCACAAGCAAGAGGAGCGCCGTGGAATTGCTAGAGCTGATGGGGGGGGCTGGTGCATTGCAGTTGATCGTAAAAGTGAGAGAGTGTTTAGGATTGTTCGGGAGTGGTTGTGGTTTACGGAGAATGCTCTCCACATATGTTTTTCCTTGGTTTATCACGAGAGTGCCCAGAGGGATGGGGGCATGCGTGGAGGCAGAGAGATGTGTGTGCGGATCCATGGAAGGATCAGGATGATCTTATTATGTTCTGCAGATATTCCTGCCTCTACCATTAGTTTAGTTTTAGAAGAGAAGGAAGTTTATGGCCACACTTTCCTGCCTCCCCTACCCAACGCCCAAGTCCCAAGCCGTTCCGTTCATCCTATCATACCGCTGCGCCATTCATTATTTACTCCGAGGGAAGTTAGTCGGGGGTTAAGCGCAAGAGTAAGAGGTGATGCAGGCTGCCCTGTAGTTTGTGGACCCTACGGTCGTGTTCTGATGGTGGATGGCTTATGGCGAGCATGCCGTTAGATAGGATTCTAGCTGGGTGAAATTATAAACGACTGCTTTTTTCACTGTTTTAATGGCTTTATACGGATTCCCAGAGAGCAAAGTCATGAACAGGAGTCATAGTTGGCCGCTCACTAAATACTGCCAGCAGGGGCCCGAACCGAAAGCCAAGCACCGACCGGCTGTGGCAATGGTATTCTGGATTTGACCTCAATGGCAAAAAAATGGGTAGAGCAGGGCGTTTGGATTTGATACCCAGATTCCAGCATCTTGTTTCCCTCTGGGTTTTCTCTTGTGAAAATAAACGAGGCTCAGTCACTTAGCCACAACCAGCCCGCCTACCCGCATTTATTTGGTGCTGCAGACGGTACTGTACTGGAAATCTGTCCAAGAGTCCGAGGAAGGTGACGCAAGGACCCCGATTTCTCAGCAGCCACGCGCCACTTCCTGATTTCTGACCACAGGATATCTGTCCCTTTCCTTCATTCAAACCTTCCAACCCAGAATTGCCTTTCCCTTCTTCAACCACAGTTTTCACTTATCCTACCGGTGTATCAGACCCCATTATCATTGAGAATGAAGGGTTTCGGCTCTCTATTCACGCTCGCTTCACTTCTGCTGGTCGCGACAGCTAGTAATGTCATCGATTTAACCCCCGATAACTTCGACAAGGAGATTCTGCAAAGTGGAAAGCCGGCGTTGGTTGAATTTTTTGCTGTGAGTTTTTTTCCCCCCCGAATCCGCAAATCCTCGAGATCCGGTGCTAACGTTGTTTATTTAATAGCCGTGGTGCGGACGTGAGTCGATTGGGCCGTATCGTGATGGGATGATGATGGCTAATTTGAGATGGAATAGACTGCAAGAATCTTGCCCCTGTCTACGAGGAGCTTGCGGATTCGCTTGCTAGTCAGAAAGATAAAGTTATAATCGCTAAGGTCGATGCCGATAGTATGTCCTAATACCATATGGGTGCTTGCGCCCCGAGCTTCGATTTTCCTCACTAAAATATCTACAGATCACGGGACACTCGGAAAGCGGTTTGGTGTCACCGGTTTCCCAACGTTGAAGTGGTTTGACGGGAAGTCTGCCGATCCTATTCCATACGAATCCGGCCGGGACTTGGAAGCACTTCAAGCATTTGTTAAGGAGAAAGTCAGTGGGCTGAAGCTTAAGGCCAAGCGTGAAGCGCCAAGCAACGTTATTGTGCTTAATGATGCCAATTTCGATAAGATTGTTCACGACGAGAAGAAGGATGTCTTGGTTGAGTTCTATGCGGTTTGTTAACCCAATTTGTCTTTAATGCGACCACTGTTGATCAGAACTCATAGCCATGGTGCGGTCACTGCAAAAGTCTTGCCCCGATCTACGAGAGGCTTGCCAAGAACTTCGCCTCTGAGACCAACGTTGTGGTTGCCAAACTTGACGCCGACTCTCCAGGTGGGAAAGCCTCTGCTGAGAAGTACGGAGTCACTGGTTTCCCTACCCTAAAGTGGTTCCCTAAGGGATCTTCTGCCAAGGAGCCCATTCCGTATGAATCTGCCAGGTCGGAGGAGGCATTGACCCAGTTCATTAACAAGCATGCTGGTACCCACCGTATTGTTGGCGGAGGCGTCGATGATGTGGCAGGAAGAATTGCTTCTTTGGACACCATCGTCCAGAAGCTTATTTCTGGAGAGAAGGATGCCGAGAAGGAGCTGGCGAAGGCCGCTGAGGAGGTCAAGGAGAAATATGCTGCATACTACCTTAAGGCAGCCGATAAGCTCTCCAAGAATGCAGATTATGCCAAGAAGGAGATCAAGCGGTTGGAAGGAATTGCCGCCAAGGGTGGTTTGGCCCCAGAGAAGTAAGTACACTTCCACCAACTCACAGTAGTGCAATACAGTTTACAGTGACTCAGGTTGGACGACATACTAAGCCGTAAGAACATCCTCACACAGTTTCTCTCCAAGGAGAGGGACGGGGGGAGAGAAGCTAAGGATGAGTTGTAAATCAATGATTTCCTTGATTTCTGCTTATTTAAGGTTGGCTTTACGCCCTGTTTTTTCAAGTCCTGGGTTTTGCGGTGTTCACTCGGATTATCCTCACGGTACGACGGGGTTTTTGTAGAACTAGGTTATGTGGAAAAGTGTGAGCCGTGGAAAATGGATTAATCTCACAGGGTGGGGTTTTTGTTTTCTTGGAGAATTAGTGTTCTCTGATTTAACTTCTTAGTGGGAAGACAATCATGTGAGGAGAGGCAAGGGTGTTTTGGGGGAAAGGCGAGTTACATGCGGTATGTATGATGTTTGTATTTCTTTTTTATTTTCCATAGAAATCTTTGGTGTCATAACCCCAATGAGGTAGCGTACTATCACGCATGCGTTTGGAGTCGGGTTTAATATTGATGCGGTACTGCGCAGTGAACACCTCATCAACCGACACCCGACATCTAGAATAGAGAATTTGCGCCCGCAGACCTAGGTGGCAGTTACCACAAAAAGGACCTAGGTGCTGTAAAGAGTTTGTGCGTAGGATCCAGGTGACTTGGCAGCCGGGTTACAACAGCTGAGTGCAATGTGAGGTGTTGATAGCCAGAGCAGAGAATGTAGAATCAATATTATTACATGACTATCGTATTTTTCATATCGTTTATTTCTCTCGGAGCTGCTTTGCACTTAGCTCTACTTGGTATCCATAGAAATATGTTGGTGTTGTATATTTTTGACATTGTTACCTAGAAACTTACTCTAGGTCTTTAAAGTTGACTTTTGGGCCTCAACCAGGTGCATTCGGGCACCCAGGTCTCCAAGCCTTTTAGCATAACATATATTAATGAGATTTACCGCCACCTAGGTCTGCGTGCGCAAACTCTCTAATCATCGCACCGCTTTTAAACACTGTAGTCTACTCGAGCACCGTACGGGTGGCCGATTCTGTGGATATAACAGTCTTGTGAATTAGATTAGGCGGGCATTACCGTACTCCAGTGGTGCTACCCGTTGCTTTTAGACACGTGACATCGTGTCTATACAGTAGAATCCCAAATGATTGAACCTTGTGTTGTGTGGTCCGGAATTCCCAACTTTGGGGGAAAAACACAACAAAAAAAAAAAAGTGCTACTCAGCCCCTCCCAGAGACAAAAAAAAAAGCACCAGTTACCAGAGGAGGCAACTCCAACGACATAGCACGCGGTTCGATCATTTGAGATTTCACAGTAGCTAATACTCGTACTGTACGATCGTACTTGCAGGAACAAGAGAATGGCCCCAGGGACCCCCCTCTCAGATACGGCGCATTAGCTAACCAACGGGTGGTAGGCGAACCTTGCAGTAATCCTATTCGTGTCGAGCCATTGACTTCCGTTCACTCGATATTGTTTGGTTATAGGAGAGCATACGAGAGTGGTTCTGATAACGTGCTCGTACCAAGTATCCGCCCACGCAGAAAAGCAAAAAAGGAAAGAAGGAAAGAAGGAAAACTCGTGGACGGGAGTAAGTGGGGAGTGTATATTATGATAACCGGGGTTTCCTTGTTGCAGCGTATGTTAGTCTATAGGGTTGATTGTGAATACATTTCATATGTAGCTGCGATCTTGAGTGTGCCTTTGCTGGAGATTGGTTGTTTTTTCTTCTTCTTCTTCTTCTTCTTCTTCTTCTTTTCTCCCTGCGGTGGTGATAATGGGAGTGTTGTGTTTCCTTAGACTCTGCTTTACTTTGGATGGTGATGCCGGTTCAAACCCGATTTTACTACGCGGGGGGGGGTACCAGAGTATCATACTTTCAAAGATTTTACACCCCGCCCTAGAGATATAAAAGTACGAGGCTGGCGCCAAAAATGATGCGCAGTAGCAACAAAAACAACGCTTAGAATTCGGATACAGAATACTCTGCAGGCAATATCTCAACCACAAAGAAAACTAATAGGATGAAAGTAAACTAAATATTACAATAAAAATTGACTTTAAAGAAAATATAATTAAAATTGTGTTTGCATGCCTCTTCATTGTTTGACCTGTCTGAGATGATCAGGCATACTATCAATATACCTATTCCAATCTTCCAGTTTCAAATTCTCCTACTCCTTTTCCACAGCCTCATACATTTTCTGAACAGTTAATGGAAAGCTATTGCGTGCCTTGATGCATTGCTTTATCAAGTGCCAAACATTTTGAATAGGGTTGAGGTCCAGAGAGGCAGCCGGTCAAGGATGTAATGGTATGTCTAACTTCACCTTGACTCCAACAAAGGCATGCTGGGTCCCATGTATTGGTACTCTATTGTCAACAGATTTGGAGACAGGGGATACTGAATAATATAACAAACTATGGAAAGCGGGAGAGACAATAGGTTCTAGGACCTGTTGTTGATAGTCCTTGATAATGAGACCTCTTTTTCCACTACTGACAAGAAAAATAAGAGACGACTTTCAATCATGGCTGATAGCTCCCCAAACATGAATAGAGCTCCTTCCACTATAAAAAGTATGTTGCAGACAATGATCATGGCAGTATTCATGCAGTAAATAGATGACCCAAGTAGATTTTCATTTTGATGTATCAAAGAAACACTCATCTGAGTATATGAGTTTTCTTTAAAAGTCAACTGGTTTTTACTTGTGCTCACAGCCATACCTTATCCATTCACACTGATTCTGTTGATTGATAAAAGGCTTTTTGCACGCTTTACAGCATGAATAACTATAGTGTGAAAAGGCTCTCTGAATTGTCTATCTAGATACTAGCAGTCTAACTTCTTGACTAAGCTGTCTCTAGTACAACTTTCTCCTTTCCTATCCACTGCAAAGCTGACCAATTAACTGACAAATATTATGTTTGTCTAAGAGGCATGGGCACCCAGGTCATGATCTTGTCTGTCTAAACCTTGGTATACGACCCCATCATAAAACCGTCATGCCTAGAATACTGATTTTATAGGCCACTTCCAACTTTGATAATCCTGTCTCTAATAGAGTAACTACGCTAGTTCGTATCGGTGTCGTCTATTCACCCATTGGAGACTATCATGATGGGGTGTTCATTTTTTAATGTATTGGTAGGTGGTTGCGATAGTGAATAATTTGCACGTTGCTGCTTATCATTTTTGGTGCTAGCCTTATACAATTCCTCAATGATGCCTGTCTATTAAACTAAGATTTCTTTTCTTCTCTTTTATAGATTGTTTTTGCTCTTGGAAAATAGATTTCTATTGTTTTTTATGATTACAAATTGCCACCTTTTTTACCCAATCTAGTGTACTCTCAGCCTGCTCAACCTTCTTTTATGTGATGTACTCCTCTTTCTTCTAGACAATTGATCTTGTCTGGTGGGTATATAATACTCCACCCTTCTGAACTGACCTTTAGCTTTAGTTTTGCTCAAAGGCTTATGTATTCTCTGCTGTCTGGGCTTTGTTAAGGTTCTGATATGCTTCAGCTCTGGCATGAGCTTGGACAAGACTTCCTTTAATAAATAGATTCAAATTTATTTGAAATATTAGAGAGTCTGGACTTTGGTTTTGGAGAAACTTACCATATCATTCAAGTGATATAACTGTGTGCAGAGCAGAAACTGTCTCAGTATACATAGAAGGGGGGGGGGTTACTTGAGTGCTGTAATTAGTTCAATAATTAGTAATATTATTCTCAGAGGGCTAAGAAAGAATATGGATAGGGTCATATAGAATGAGGCCTGTTTTCTGAAATGACAACAGGATAGTAGAAGGCTTAAATACCTCCTAGTAGATTGACTTAATAGCAGACAGAAATTCAATCCTATTAAAGTCTGAGTAGCCTTTTCATATTGCCTGGTCAATTGCTTCAGTATCATAATGCTTTAGTGGTTGAAATACTATAACATCTAGTAGTTGTAGTAAATAAGTCATATGCACAAGTAGGTAGAATGGTATAATCTTCTTTGTGTCACAATAGGTAATAAATTTCCTAGTACAGTGGGACTCATATCCATCCAGAAGAAGTAAGTAATAAGCACTAGTCCACCTTGGTCATGAGAAGTGGTTGGAGTGGTGAAGTTATGAAAGATTCAACAAGTTATTAGAATAGTCAGTATCCAATACAGCTATTAGAATATCATCTTCACGGTTCATTTTCATGACCTAATCCTCTAGATATAATGAACCTGTAAGGATGATCATTGGTGGCAAAACCCAGCCATCTCTACTGAGCATCTCATATAAAGATACAAGCTCACAATTAGTAGTACTACTAAGGTATAACTGTAGGTCAGAATCTAGAGTTACAATCTGAAGGTTTTTTTCAATATTAGTTTGGAAACCAGTCTCATCAAAGTTATACTAATCTCCAACTCTGGTCCCATCCTCTTCACATACTTGCTAGTATCACTCAAACTAGTCTGGGATGATAGCAGGAGTGTAGGTATTTTTATAGTCTTCTTCAATTGATTTCTTTTTCAGAATATAAAACTTGTAGTACCTTTCAAGTAAGCCCTCAATCCAGACTTCACTTACTGTAGGAGGGAAGGGTCAGCATTGGAGTCTCTTGAATAATTCCTTTTTAGTATATTGTTGGTGCAACTAGTAACTATAAGAAGTCGAGCAGACATTCTAATAGTATCAAGATATTTCAAATACAGACAAATAGCAAGCTCCTCAACCTCTAAGAGCTTTCTATTGACTGCTGACCACTGTACTCTATTCTGATAGCCTTTTAGCTGTATACAGATATGGCTTTCAGGAACACTGAATTCCCAAGCAATAGCTACAATATTTGATTTTGAGTTCTTACAAATCCCAGAACATGCTTCCTCAATGCTTGCTTGTATTTCAGTATATTCTTTGGACGTGTTGAACTTGTATTAGTGGGAGGGTAGTGGGAGTTACTGGGCAGGAGGGGGTGTAAAATCTGGGAATCTTGTATTGAGCCAAATCTGGCATTGAGCCAAATCTGATATTGAGCAGTCAGGCACTTTCTGGGGAAGAGTGCCCAAGGTTGCGAAAGCAACCGTGTAGCCGGTATGGGTACTAGGTTGTTTTATATTTGGTTTCATAGTATCATTTGATACTTGTATTGTTTCGTGTACTATCAGTTGATACACACAAAGTTTTATGTATGGTTTAAAAGTATCGATTGATACTTGTATTGTTTCGTGTGCTATTAGTTGATACACACATCATTTTGAAATATCACTCATACTGGAGATAAGCGATATGCTATATTTAAAGACCGCTGGTTTCCACAGTGGAAATAGCAGACTTTGACAGACAGTATTCTAAATATACTTGGTTGAACGGTTACTTCTCTGATCTTCTATTACACACCGTTCGAAGACTACTTTAGAAAGCAGCGCTTGCTTCTTGTTGATCAAGAAGTCATCTGCTCCTATTGTACCGCCATGTGACTAGGGCCCAGCCCGAACACGTTACAAACTGTGGGTTGTACATCCACCACAATGTTGGCACAGTTATGAGTACACAATAAGTTATCTCATTACAACTACTCCCAGAATAAAGAGCTCTATCTAAGTAGGACATTGCATCCAGTTGTCTGTCCACCTCAAGTCAAATCAACTTAATACAATTAAGTAAAACCAAGCAATGAAATAGAAAAAATAAAAAAATAAAATGAAAATAGGATCGATGGAGCTTTGGATTACAGCATATTTTATATATATATATATTCCTAATTACTATTCCACGATGTCTAGAATTTCGATACCAGTACATTTCCTTACCAGGATAGTTTTTCAATGCTGGCAAGCCCCTAGTGTATCAAGAGTAGCAGTGACAAGAAAAATACCTGATACTTTCAGCACCATACCATAAGAGATATTCGAGTCATTCTAAGAGCCACACATGAGATAACTTGATTCCCAAGACAATCCCTAGAGCTGAACTTTGTTCCTAAAATAGCCCATGCTTGCATCCAACTATAATAAATAGCAGGTTCAGGGATCATGAGAGTTTTACCAGGGCATGGTAAAGTACTTGGACAAAAATATTTGTTCAATCAGTGGTTATTAAGCAATACCTCAAAAAACCCTATCTTTACAATTAACCACTTCTCAACAACCATGTCTTCAGAAAAGACTAGTGATGTTACAAACTTTGAGAAAGGGCAAATTGTTGCTCTGGGAGAAAAAAATTCTTCCTTTTCCTGAAGTTGGACAGCTCTTACATTATCCCAAGAGTACTGTTCCAAGTTTCTACAACCAGTATCAAAAAAGATGTTATACAAAGAATCTACTAATTGCTAGAAGACAAATTTATTGATACTAGAACCTGCTACCAGCTAGTCAGACAGTTCATGAAGGCATGCCAGTAGCTCTTATCTGAATTGCACAATGAGATTGTACCACATACCTGAATTAAGACAGTCAAGTAAGCTTTAATATCAGTCAATATAAAGAAGTGGAGAGCTAAGGAAAGAGTTTTTCTAATGGGTGAACATGCTGTTAGGAGGTTGGCCTGGGCAAAGGGGTATAAGCATTGAATAAAGAAGAACTTGGAGAGGGTCATCTTTAGTTATAAATATATAGTTAAAAGGTTCAAAGATTCAAAGAGTATTTGGGTATTCAGAACACTTGAGAAAAAGTGCCACAAAGGCTGTATTCAAGGGGTTACAAAGATACTAGGATAAAGCTAATAGTTTAAGCTTGTATTTGGGGTAAAAATAAGAGTCCTCTGATTCCTATTTTTGACAAGAGTGTAGATAGATTTGTATATATTAGAGTTTTGAAGGATGGCTTAGTTGATATCTAGCAGGAGATGGAGGTCAGAGTTGGAGATCCTATCTTTCAGCAGAATGGTGCAAAGATACATACTGCAAGAGATACGATAGATTGATTTGGAGAAAACAATATACAGGTTATGTGATACCACCCAATTTCCCAGATCTCAATCCTATTGAATACTATTGAAAATAGGTATAGGAAAAGCTACATCACCACTTTCCTGACATTCACAAGACCAAAGAGGGTCTAGATACTATTAGAAGACATCTAGCAGAAGCTTTTAATATGGTTTGGGCTCAGGATATTGAAGGAGAATTTTTGGAAGGGCTATGGGAATCTATTTCCAGGAGAGTGACTTCTGTTTTAAATGCAAAGGGATGGTATACAAAGTATTAATTCTTTTGCTCTACAGTTTCAAATGAGGTTTTTCTTATATTTAATGGATATGTACCTAGATTTTCAGTCTATTCAAAGCAGTTGTGATTGCATAGGTAGTAAATTTATAGCAGTAGTGGAGTTGCTGTTGCAGAGCCAGATAAAACCTTTTGTCCCCGTACTTTATCATTCCAGCAAATTCCAGCCCCGCAAAGCCGACCCTCAATACCAAACCCATAGAGCCGGCTCGGCCAACCAATCAATCAGCCAGTCTTTCCGGGCCCCGTATCCGATTAAAATTGCCTGAAACTAGCACCGCATGAACCCTTAGTCTACAAACCCCATCAGCACCCAACCCCCTTCCCTTCCTCCTTCTCCGGATCATTAGAAACGGGAAGGAAGGACCCCTCAGAGATTTTATGCAGTATCGCGGAGGATCCTCAGCTGCGGCCCCGATTTTCGGGACGATTCTTCGCTAGCCTATGTGCGAAATGAGTGGGTATTGTGTAGGTTAGCGATCACAGGGCGTCACTCGTGTAGCGGGCCCGTTCTGGGGAAGGCCGACGGATGGGTTCTTCCCTTTTTTTGAGAAGGGTTTGGAAAGCTGGGTGATCCAACAGCTGACATTAGGGTGGTGCTTGTAAGAGAAAGTGGGTGGGCGTGGCAGTGTGTTTTTCTAGTGTAATATTAGGTTCTGAAGTGGAAGTGCGTATGATAATATGATAAGACAGATGCAGACAGCCAGATGGTAAACTGCCGGGAGAGGAGCTCCCCCCCTCCCGGGATCCCGGAAATTAGACCTCTTTCTTCGTTTCCCGGCTTACGGAGCACTATATACAGTATCCGCACAGTGCCGTAAGGATTCCAATCATACCCAATGAGCGTGTTCAGTCATTTCCGGGGGGGTGACGAGAGGCGGCGAAAAATTCGTATATACATTCCCGCGCACTCGACCTCATCCACCATGTCGGTCCGCTACTCCCACACGAGCGATAGAATCATCAATGTCCCCCCGTTTACCAATCAGATTGCCCAGTTCTTGGGATTCTAGTTTTATATATATATATATATATATGATACCAGCGTTTTCTACTACTATCCCTACAAAGGCACTATCATATCACATTCAGCGCTGAACCATCCGTGCCCACCGTCCAACATTTTCAGCGGTACGAGAAACGTAGCGTTACGACAGCCCAAAGTGTTCAATCTCTCTCCTCCAACGCCGGAAGTAGAAATGAAGGTGTGGTATTCAATCTCCTACTTGCACTGCGCCCACAGAATAGGAGAGGAACCGGAGCACATCTATCACCCCGGCACATCCAAAGGCTAGAAAAGAAAATGTGTCGAGTAGGTATACCAAGCACCCCCAGCAAACTGCACGCAACCCTCCCCCCCTCCCTCTTTCATCGCCGCCAAACTTCGCACCCGGAACGTATCTACATGGCGGTTTCTGCAGAGGCACAGAATGTCTACTTTGCCCAGACCCCCCCTTCGCAGAAAAGCCCCGTGAGCGCTCTAGCTCAGATGAAGGTGAAAAGTAGCAGCAGGCTGCAGTTTTGCGGATCAGCGTTGTTCTGAGGGCTTTCAAAACGGGGGCGTAAATTTATGTGGGTTCTGTCTCGGAGGACTTGGTAAGAAGGGGGGGTGGTTGTAGGATGGGTCTTGAGCAAACATATGTGACGTCAGGTAGGCTACTAGAGCGCGTGTGCGAGTACGATAAGAAAAACGAAGATATTGAGAGCGCCACGTACAGTGCGGTGGGTTTCAAGAGTGGTGTGATGTAGACTTTGGTTTCATACCATACGATAGTCACTTGCCGGGGCCGGAACACACGGATATCACTCGAAATGGGCTCGACCGGGGAGGGGATTCAATAGCCAGTTTTCACACAGCATCCGCCGATACGAAATGGACGGCACAGGAGAATTCCAGTGCAGAAGACCAAAATAAAATTTGGTACGATAATCACCACGCGCCCTTTCCAGAAGGAACCCGTAGACTAGACTACCACACGCACTTACAGAGCCCTTCACTCCAGCCCACCCTCAACGTAGACGAGATGTTGATATCGGAGAAAAAAAAGGAGCCCGGGAGTCCAAGACCACCCCCAAAACACACTACCGCCTCTCCAAAACCCTCCTCCTCCGCTCCTCGAATCCGCCATCTAACCCGCCACCCCCAAAACTCTCCGCAGAATCCACCCTTCCAATACCACCACCACCGCTACTCCCGCCACTCCCACGAGTCCCATCACTCCCATACCCACCCGTTCCGCCTCCACTCATAGTCCCATACCCCCCAGCACCACCCCCAGCACCAGTATCCACGCCGCTGCCGCCGGGAACAAATGCATTATAAACCCAAAAACTAACCCTCCTTCCCAGTCCTTCCAGGCCCGGCCTTTCCTCCCCCAACAACCCATCCCCTTCTTCAGCATCGGCAGCATTGGCGGTAGCATCACGCCTCCGTCTACAAGCCCAAACCGTGCCCGCAACCAGCAGCGCAACCACCAGTGCGCCCACCGCGCCGACGAGCACGCCGACGAGGGTTATCATGGAGACTTGGCAGCCGAACGGCGCGGTGCGCATTTCCCAGCGCTCGGAGCGGGAGGGGCAGGAGGAGGAGTACAGTGGTGTGGTGAAGGTTGCCGGGACGCAAGTTTGTGTCTTTTCAAGGGGGGAATGTGTTAGCTGCTGTAGAAATGAGAATCTGGAGGGGGAGAGGTACGAAAGGGCACCAGCCGCAGGTTGGATCAATGGATGATAGACAGTCGTTGCAAGCGTTGCGGTTCCAGCATTTGCGGAAGATTGGGTCTGAAGTATTTGGTGAAGGAGAGGACATGTAGCGGAGCAAATATATGCTAGGGGGTTGGGATGAGCGAGGTTAGGAAGGTCTAGGTGTGATTACTACAGTATTACCATAGTTGAAGCTTGGCTTATAGATATGGATGGGGGCAAAAAAAAACACTGTTTACGGACTAGCCATCGAGAATAAATCGGCGGGTCGTAAGCATAGCAGTACGGTACCCTATGAGAAAAGCTCCCGACCACAATACCGGTATCGTAGCAAATGTATCTGTATCACATCACTTAACTTCTAACCGACACTCAAGGCGACCAGCCTCACAATACAACTAACGCACCCTCTCGCCACAGCTAATTTTATATCCATCGCATTCATTGCTCATTGCCATCTCCACCTCAAGACCGCTACAGCCAAGCCACACCGTTTAAAAAACACATCAAGCTAAAATTTCGCAAAAGAGAAAGAGGATACAGAAAAGGAAACCGAAGAAAAAGGAAAAACCATGCCTCATTTCCACCCATTAAGTTTTCTTTTTGAATTTTAGATAGTTGGACGCCCCGGAAAGTGCTCCCGGAAAACGATACGAAGCTTGAATTGACTGCCTAAGGAACACTGATTCTGGAGCCGTCGAGATTTAGGGATAATGGAGGGGGGGACTGCGAAAATTAAGGAGGAAAGGGGAAATCCGACAATCTACTTGCGCGCCCTCAAGTTGCTGCTGAGCCATTCCAATCCCTCGTAAAGACCGTCCCCGGAAGTAGCGCAGGTCGATTGGATGTACTAGAATAGCTGTTAGAGTGGCAAAATTTAGAATATACCCAGTGAAAAGGCATACCCAAGCCCTGTTCCTCAAACTATGCAGGCCAAGCTTATCAGTAATCTCTGCAGCATTCATGGCATTCTAACTCCGAATCAGTAAAAGCTTAAAAAACATGACCCATCCATCAATGCTCACCGGCAGATCCTGTTTGTTGGCAAACACCAAGAGCAAAGCATCCCGAAGCTCATCCTCGTTCAACATTCTCTGAAGCTCCTCACGTGCCTCGCTGACACGCTCTCTATCATTGGAGTCGACAACGAAAATGATACCTTGGGTATTCTGGAAGTAATGACGCCAGAGGGGACGAATCTTGTCCTGTCCACCGACATCCCAGACGGTGAAGGAGATGTTCTTGTATTCAACAGTCTCAACATTGAATCCTGTGATTGACTGTTAGCGAGGGGAGACATTAAAATAACAATAAAAATAAAAAACACACGGTACTACCATGTCTCAGACTCTTCCATATGCGGAACGTCCCGGCAAAAGCAAAGAGCGGGAAAAAGAAGCTTCTTACCGATGGTGGGGATAGTGGTAACGATCTCTCCGAGTTTCAACTTATAAAGGATTGTAGTTTTACCAGCGGCATCCTGTGCGAGAAAAGGTAAAAACGTTAGCAATCCAGCCAGCCACAATCATGCACATCGCTTGGGCAAGGGAAGAGAGGAGAAAAATAGGTGAGGAAATCAGGCACCAAGGGGCCCGAAATGCCCGTGGAGGAGAGCAAGCAAAACAAAGATAAGGGAGAGAAAAATAGCGAAAAGGCGAACACACCAACCCGACCATCAATATACGCATCTCCCTCTTGCCAAAGAGGCCAGCAAAGAGCTTCGACATTGACATACCCATGATTGCGGTCGTTCGAGCGTGTTCACGTTAATTTCGTGAGGTGAAGGAGAGCCGTGGAAAAAAAGGATTTCTCTATCATCCAGATGAGAAATGTTAGCAGTTGAGGGTGAGATGTCGGATGTTATCGACACGTGGCTGGTAGTCAAGGGAGAAAGGGAAAAGTGGTGGAGAAACAAAGATGGAGGGGGGGTATGGGGTCACTGAGGGGGTAGGGATAGCGTGATACAGCAAATGAGAAAAGCAAGTTAGTTTGTCATATAGAAAAAAAATCACTCGCTCGCTGAGCCGGATAAAGGAAACAAGATACCAAGGGCCCCTTTCTCCCGCAGAGCAGCGAAGATATGGAGGCGGGGTGAAGAAGACACGAAGCGGTAAATAAGAGGGACTTTGTGCGATGGGAATAGAATCCGGGGGGAGATACAACTCCATAGGTACCGGTAGGGCAATGAGGACAAATAGAGGATAGGAGCAAGAAACGAGGGGAAAAAGTGCCACTCACAAAAAAAGAAAAAAGAAAAGGGTCGATGATGATACAAAGCAAGAATGTACCGAGCAACGAACAGAGGGAAAAACAAGAAGAAAATCAGACGTTACTCTGCAGAGTCTCTTGTATTCCTTAGAGGGGATCTTAGTGAGAGAAAGAGGTTTGTGCTAAAGGAGGTTGACGATGACCTTGGTGGAGAGGTTGGTTGGGAAAAGCGCGAAAGAAGGGAAGGGAAAGGGGCGGCGGATTCGTGGTGCTTTGCTGAGAAAGGGTTTCGGAGAGGCTAATTAGCTTGCTTTTTCCGGTTACACACACACCCTATCGGGGAAGGTGCCAAGACGTGCAGACTCGTTCGAGGGAGATGTGAATGTAGAAGCAAAGTTGGAACGCTTTAATAGGAACGGAAGGGAGCACAATTGGAGATTGCGTACAGCGCGAATTGCCTTCTTTTGAATCCTCCCGCGGTAGAGGATTTCGTGGAGAGGACACTTGTGTGAAGAAAGTGGCCCCTTAGCCACAAATTCCCCGAAGTAGGTCAATTAATACCACTTTTCAACTTATCGCTCGAACCCGACACGATCTCGTCTCAGCCACAGCTAGGTAGCAGCAGCTACTGGTACAGTTCAGTACAAAAACTGCAATGTACTCGTACTAGTACGGTATTGTGCCCCCAAACTCGTCGGTTATCCTGATTTCCTATGCAGCCGTAATGATGCCCTGGATCGTGTCCCCCATTAGGGGCACTCACGCTTAGAAACGAAACCGGAACCGTAATACCATTTAAGCAGTTTAGCATGAGTGCGGTGCAGTCTGTACTCTGGTTTACCTGTCGGTCCTAGGGAATAGAATCTTGTTACTAACCAAGAGGCTAAAACAAAAACAGATTAGCTGGAGGAAAATTCTTTCCACGCTATCTGGATCAGATAGTATCAAGGTAGTGAGGTCATACTCATCGCTGCCAGACCTCATTACCAAGTATACTCGAGTATCGGAATACCGCCCCCCCGCATCGAGCGAAATACTGAAGTCTAATGCTTTTAGAATTCAGCACAAATCAGAATGCCTTGGAATCAACTACAGCCGAAGTCAAAAACTATGAACTGGCCTGCTGTTGACTGGGAAGGTGAGGAACAAGGCTTAACTTGGGGATTGATTAAAGTAATGAAACAAAAGGATCAATATTGTGCGGGCATTTGGCCAAAACCTGGTGATAAGACAACCGGTAAAAAGAAAATACCGATCTGCACGGAAATTTCACAGGAGCTGTTAGCAAAGTTACCGAAGTATAGCAAATACATTGCTGTTGATCCTTCACGATATTGTGAATCTGTGAAGCAGAAGTTAGCACTGTATGGTATTTTTTGATCTATCATGACTTATAATTCTCTACTTATATGATTAATATGTGACAGGTTAGCAAAGTTGTATGGAAAGTTGTATGGTTCAAGAACGGATAAGTGTCAACCATGTGGCTGGGTGTGCAACCCAACATAACCAATCTAATAATGGATCAAATGAAGTAAAAAAAACTGTAGAAATGTTGGAAACATATGGGGGAATAAAAGTACGGTTTTTTTTACTTAATTTGGTCCAGTATTGGGTTGGTTATGTTATGTTGCACACTTAGCTACCACTCAGCCACATGGTTGACACTTATTTCTTCTTGAACCATATGCTGAAAAGAAAAAAGAGCTAGGATAGATAGGAGCTAGCTTAGAGAATGCAGATGCAATAAACTCTACAAGTAATACAATATTGAGTAATATTTGGGGTATGTATTATCACTAATATAATTTGAACCCTGTTAGCTGAGAAATGGAAGTGTTAACAAAAATTGTAATTGACATAGATCAAGTAAAGCAGAAGTGTCCTTACTTCTACCAACTCCGCGATCTGATAGGTGAATGAACCAACATTGGTGATCAAATCTATTCCAATAGTGAATCCGTTATAAGTACTTGAGTACTCAATGGTAGCTGGAAAAGTTACAACAAGAGAAGGGATATTATTCTGGTACAAGAAAGTAATAAACAGGGGGAAAGTCAGTTCAGGATTAGTGGTAATAGCCAAAGTGGAAAGGAAAGCATAGAAAGGTAGAATGTGATAAGCCAAAAACTGCAGGTAGAAGAAGAGAGCTTAGTTGAGACCTCTTTCGTAGATGATAAGGGGAATTTGAGTTTGAATCTAGAGCCTGTAGGTGAAGTGGGAAATTGTACTTTGAAAGACAAGTTCATAATAGGAGAAGATGGGAGACATTTGGTTAACGGACATATTCAAGTTGACAAGCATGGTAGTGAGGAGAGTGCTAGTACCGTAAAAACTCAAATAATTGGACACTGTGCCAGACCATTAAATTAAGATATATTTTGCCAAGATATCAGTATGAGAGTCATACATATAAGTCTCGTTAACACTTGACAATCTATTCATAATAAAAATCTAGCTCTTCTTCCTCTGCACCACTATCCAAACTATTAACAATCTCATTTCCCTTCCCAGATCCCCTCTCCCAATACCTTAACCCCTCTACTAGGACATGATTTGCTAATCCTTTTATAGATATTTTATTATCCTCACTTCCATCGACGGGAAGTGAGAGGCTAATAGTATGGAAGGCCTAGCAAACTACCTCTGCCTGCTCAGTTGAACAGCATTCCCACACTTCACCAACTGCCCATATTAGGACTACTGTCCACTGGCCTATCATAGTTCTAGTAAGTTATCTCACCTCTCTCAGTGCCTTTTCCTCCGTATCCGCAACGATTGCTAACAGCTTATCTATCATCTTCTATACGAAACAGATAATAAGAAAAAAAAGAGATAAGTTTTCCTCTTCCCCTTGTCTTGAATGTATAGGTACTGACCTTGAGTATATTTTTAAAGGGAGAGTTGATTGACGTATCAGGAGACTGCACAAGCCCTGTGTAGCCTCCGGGTATTACACTTAGTGTAATATCGTACGTGGCAAAGGTATCCAAAACCTCCTGTATTCTATAGCCTGAAAAAAAGTCTATTCCCAGGAGTGCGGGCTGACCTTCAAGGACAGGAATGAGTGGCTCATCAAGCCACTCAAGCATGCTGCTCGGGTTGATATATGTGGTCAGGTTGAATGTTACAACAACCCAATCATCATATTGTACTCACTCTGGACCTATAGTGGAGCCAGTCCCTTGGCTATGAAAGAAGGGAAGAGGTTTAACTCAGGGAACCCTATCCACAAAAACAGTAAGTTGCAAAGTCTGTTGTCTTTTATCCCAGCCTGAACAGCTGGCCTATATCCAGATAGTTTTGTCACTAATCTGATTATAAGTTTTGTAACTGGTACGGGTACTAAGGTTATTTTATATTTGGTTTCACAGTATTATTTGATACTTGTATTGTTTCATGTGCTATCGGTTGATACACACTATATTTTATATTTAGTTTCACAGTATTGTCTAATACTTGTATTGTTTCGTGTGCTATCAGTTGATACACACATTGTTTTAGAATACCGCTCATACTGGAGATTAGCGATATGCTGTATTTAAAGACCGCTGATTTCCACGATGGAAACAGCAGACTTCGACAGACAGTATTCTTAATATACTTGGTTGAACAGTTACTTCTTTGATCTCCTATTACACCCTGTTTGAAGACTTCTTTAGTAAGCATCGCTCGCTTCTTGTTGATCAAGAAGCCATCTGTTCCTATCGTACCGCTACGTGACCAGGGCCCAGCCCGAACACGTTACATTTTTTTAACCTCAGCAAGTGGTGAAGAAACCTGCAGGGACCTGGTCTGATCAATCTATGAAAGTCCAACAGCAACGCTAGCATCAGGGAGCGGCAGAACCACGGAAGGTTTGGCTCCGCCAACACGACACCATTGAGTCACTGGAGACTCGAAGTGGGAAGCTAGTCCAACGAGAAGGCCTTACCAAGAAAAGGCAATCCAAGAAACCGAAAGGGCCAAAGAGCGACTTCTCCATTGATGAAGCAGAAAGACAACTAGCACGAGACTTGGCTAAGCAGACCTTTAGCGAATCAACAGACGAATTAGCAAATGCAGCAACAAGCCTTCCTGTGCTATTTCCCCCTAGCCCCAGCAAAGGAAAGGCAGCGGCGGTACCACCAAAGAAAGACAGTCTAGCTGTCGGCACAGCTAAGAAGGAAGCCAACGACGAGGAAACATCAGATCACAAGGTAGTAAAGGAACCGCCGGACGAACACTCTAGCGACCCTTCAGAAAGCTTGTCCGATGACAGCTCCAGCGGCGAAGAGTCCACACACGATATGTCCAAAGGTGAATCCGCCGCGCCGCCCGGCCTCGGAGCCGGACAAATAGGACCAAAAATCAAACTTGCGCTGCCATCCGCGTTCTCGGGCGAAAAGAAGTACCTAAAACCTGAAGCATTTGATCGATAGGTAACAACTACTTCTCAATACCTGGTCATGCACGGAGCGGAAAAAATCAAGGAAGAAAGTGGAGGGTACTTTGGAAGCTTCTCTACCTGAAAGGCAGAGGAAGTATACCACCAAGCAATAAACCACTAGGAGAGTGGGGAAAAAATCTGAGGAATGACTCTGATAATATACTGGAAAGAAAGATTCCAATCCTGGTGGAACACGGAAGAACTATACAAAAGGTTCAAAGATATCCAGCAAGTACGAAATGGTAAAACAGAAAGAATAACCTTGGTTGTGACAGATCTCTTAATGTATCATGGACGATTGCCTACCAGGATGGTATCTCAGTACACCCTGTAAGAAAGATTGTATGAAGCAATGCATCCCAGACTATGCCAGGAGGTAGAACCCATGGAAGAAGAGGGAGATTCCTGTAACAAGATAGTCAAGCGGGCCGAACGAAAGGACACTATCCTGTATGAAACAGGAGTTTACCGAACCCACATACCACAGCAGAAGAACTGTAAAGGATCATCATCGCGGGATAATACAAAGAAGAATAAACCATACTGCAAGGATTTGAAAGACAAAAAAGACAAGAAGCAGAAATGACGTGATGAAGATACAGGTTTCGAATGTGAGAAAAAGCGGTACTAGGCAAAGGACTGCTATGCCAAAAAGGGAAAAGAAAAATCAACCAAGAGAGAAACAAGTATGAACTACATGGAAGCAACCGAATACATGGAAGTGGAAATTAACTCAGTGGAAATGGAAAGCCTCCGAACACAACCAACGCTGGCAATCAGGCCTCATGACGCTCTAGAAGGAACAATTCACATAGAAGGCCACCCAGCAAAGGTACTATTCGACACGGGAAGAATCGGCTGCGACATAGTTAGCGCCACCTTTATCTCTACCAATGGCATCCCTACTGAACCTCTACCCCAACCAACAACTGTCAATATGGCCATGAAAGGCACCCGCCCCTCAAGCTATAAGAAGTGTGGTTTGACGGTGGGAAGCGGAAAAAAGAAATGGACAAATCAGGAGATGTTGGTAGGAAATCTCGCGAAATATGACACCCTCATAGGAATGCTATTCCTAAAAAGACAGAATGCTCTTATCAGGTGTGGGGATACAGCACTGGAGTTTCCCGATGACAAACTGCGTGTGTTATGCAAACCAACAAGCGGGGAATTCCGAGCTGCTGTGTCAGATGCCACATCAGCAATACTGTTGAAAGAATACTAGGATGTATTCCCAGACAAGGTTCCTGAAACATGACCACCTGTGTGAAGGATTAACCACCATATTCAGTTAAAGGATCCAACCGAACTACGGAACCAACCAACATACTCGATCCCAGAAGCATACAAGGAGAAACTCATGAACTGGATAAGCGAGAAATTATGGGCTGGAGTTATCGTGCCACAGGAAGTACCCTGAGCGGCACCTATGTTTGTACAACCTAAGTCAGACAAAAGGATGTGCCCCCTGGTAGACCTGAAAATCCGAAACGACAACACGAGCATGGATAGTCCATCGATCCCAAACCAACAGCAGATTCTTAACCGAATAGGGCGAGCGAAATTCAGCAGCAAGATTGACCTAAGTGATGCATACTTCCAAACAGGAATGGACAAGGAAAGCGTCAAGTTCAATTCATTTAAAACTCCCTTTGGAGGATTCGTCAGCAAAGTAATGCTACAAGGAGACATGAATGCACCTGCAACCTTCATGTAGATAATGGAAGACCTATTAAGCGAATTTCTACATCATTGTGTATGGGTATACATTGATAATATTCTCGTATTCTCAGATACATCAGAGGAACATGAGAAACACATATGCCCGG
Organism: Tuber magnatum; assembly: GCA_003182015.1. Classification (NCBI taxonomy): domain Eukaryota; kingdom Fungi; phylum Ascomycota; class Pezizomycetes; order Pezizales; family Tuberaceae; genus Tuber; species Tuber magnatum. The sequence goes on from PYWC01000064.1 coordinate 584,335, forward strand.
TATGTGATCGGCTCAGAAAGGCAAAGTTCTATGTAAGCAAGAAAAAGTCAGTACTATTCGCAGACAAGCTGGAAGTACTAGGACACTTAGTGGATAAAGAGGAGATCCATGTCTCTCACAAGAAAATATCAAGCATTGTAGGTGGGGAAACACCTCGCAACAAAAAGGAATTGCAACGCTTTCTAGGAATGGTGAACGATGGCTCAGTTCCACCCACACCATGCTACCTTGACAGCACCACTAACAGACTTAACGGGAAACGAAGAATTCGTATGGACAACGACCCACTAGACCACATTCGATATGGTCCGAAAGCAGATTATCGATCATCAAGTCATGCGACTAATAGACATACAAAGCAAGGAACCAATTTGGTTAGTTACTGACGCCTCAGATTTAGGAATAGGAGCATGGGTGGGACAGGGACCCACATAGGAGATGGCTCGACCAGCCTTGTTACACAGCAGGAAGTTCATCAACGCACAGATGAATTATGGAACTATCAATAAAGAGGCCTTAGCGATGGTGGAGGCACTTAACCAGTTCCACAATGTCTCAATAGGAATGACCTCCACGATAGTAACGGACCAGCAACCATTGACTCACCTACGGACTGTGAAGGATCGAAGCAGAAAACAAGTTTGATGGCTTAGCACCTTGGGAAAGTACGACGCCAAGATAGTCTACACACCAGGAAGCACGAACTATTTGGCTGAGGCCCTTTCATGGATATACGAGGGAGGGTCAGACTGGAACCCACTCTATGTTCATGACTTCACAAAGGGGGCAGATAACATCTCGGATAACATAGTTTACGAGCAAGAATCAAACACAATAGAGCCTGAGCAACAATTCTCCCCTACCTCCCCTCCTTACTCCTATACTGAGTACCCCGATGAGGCCCCCGTGCCTCCCGAGAGCCCCTGCTCGATTACTGCGGGAAATAATTGGGGTGACAAGTGCACTCTCCGAAGCACACCACCCGAGGATCTCCAACATAGCAAACTTCACTACGCGCACTGCTATGTGTGTAACTGGTACCGGTACTAGGCTGTTTTATGTTTGGTTTCACAGTATCGTTTGATACTGGTATTGTTTCGTATGCTATTGGTTGATACACACATTGTTTTATGTTTGGTTTCATGGTATCACTTGATACTTGTATTATTTTGTGTGCTATCAGTGGACAAACACATTGTTTTGCAATATCGCGCATACTGGAGATAAGCGATAGGCTGTATTTAAAGACCGCTGATTTCCACGATAGAAATAGCAGACTTCGACAGACAGTATTCTTATAATATACTTGGTTGAACGGTTACTTCTTTGATCTGCTATTATATCCCGTTCGAAGCCTCCGTTAGCAAGCAGCGTTCGCTTTGTGTTGATCACGAAGCCATCGCCTCCGATCGTACCGCCACGTGACTAGGGCCTGGCCCGAACACGTTACATTTTTTTAATCTCAACAAGTTGTTAAGAAACCTGCAGGGACTTGCTCTGATCAACCTGTGAAAGTCCAACAGAGAAGCTAGCGATGGGGAGCGGTAGAACCACGAAAGGTTCGGCCCCGCCTAGACGACACGATTGAGTCACTGGAGACTTGAAGTGGGAAGGAGGTCCCACGAGAAGGACTTACCAAGAGAAGGCAACCCAGGAAACCAAAAGAGCCAAAGAGCGATTTCTCGATCGACGAAGCAGAACGTCAACTAGCGCGAGACTTGGCCAAGCAGACCTTTAGTGAATCGACTGGTGAATTAGCAAAGGCAGCAACCAACCTTCCGGGGCTATTTCCCCCCAGCCCCAGTAAAGGGAAGGGACCGGTGCAACCACCGAAGAAAGACAGCATACCGGTCAGGACACCTAAGAAGGAAGAAGGCAAAGAAGAAGCATCAGATCACGCGGTAGTAAGGCAGCCACCAGACGAATCCCGCAGCGACTCTCCAGAAAACTCGTCAGACGACAGCTCGAGTTACGAAGAATCCGAACACAACATGTCCGCAGTTGAATCCGCCGGGCGAACAGGACCTAAAATTAAGCTTCCGCTGCCACACTCGTTCTTGGGCGAAAAGGATGACTTAAAACCTGAAGTATTTGACCGACGGGTTATAACAACTTCCCAATACCTGGCCCTATACGGAGTGGACAAAACAAAGGAAGAAAGTGGAGCGTACTTTGGAAGCTTCTGTACCGGAAAAGCAGTGGAAGCATAACACCAAGCAATGAACCACTATGAGAGTTGGGAAAAAAATCTGAGGAACGACCCTATTGAAATACTTGAGGGACAGATTCCAATCCTTGTGAAACACGGAAGAACTATACAAAAGGTTCAAGGATATCCAGCAAGTAAGAAATGGCAAAACAGAAAGAATAACCCTGGTCGAGACGGATCTCTTAATGTATCATGGACGATTACCTACCGGGATGGTGTCTCAGTATACGCTGCGACAAACATTGTATAAGGCAATGCATCCCAGACTATGCCAGAAGGTAGAACCCATGGAGGAGGAGGGTGATTCCTTTGAAAAGATAGTCAAGCGGGCCGAACGGAAGGACCTTATCCTGTATAAAACAGGAGTTTACCGAACCCATGTACCACAGCAAAGGAATAGTAAAGGATCATCATCGTGGGATAATACAAAGAAGGATAAGCCATACCACAAGGATTCAAAGGACAAGAAGGACAAGGAACAGAAACGACGGGATGAAGGTACGTGTTTCGAATGCGGGAAAAAGGGGCACTATGCAAAGTACTGCTACTCCAAAAAAGGAAAAGGATAGCCTGCTAAGCGAGAGTAGGCACAAACCACATGGAAGGAACCGAATATGACAAAGTGGAAATTAAGTCAGTGGAAATAGAAAGCCTGGGAATGCAACCAACGTTGGCAATCAAACCCCGTGATGGTCTTGAAGGAACGATTCACATAGAAGGCCACTCAGCAAAGGTACTATTCGACATGGGAACAAGCGGCTGGGACACAATTAGCGCCACCTTTATATCTACCCATGGCATGCGTACAGAGCCTCTACCCTAACCAACAACAGTCAATATGGCTATGAAAGGATCCTGCTCTTCAAGCCACAAGAAATGTGGACTGACCATAGGAATGGGAAAAAAGAAAGGAAAAAATCAGGAGATGTTGGTAGGAAACTTGGCAAAGTACGACGCCCTAATTGGAATGCCATTCCTGAACAGATATAACGCTCTCATCAGGTGTGGGGATACAGCAGTGGAATTTCCCGATGACAAACTAGGTATACTATGCAAACTAACAAGTGGGGAATTCCGAGCCGCTGTGTCAGACACCACCACAACAACATTGTTGCAAGAATACAAAGATGTATTCCCAGACAAGGTCCCTGAAATGCTACCCCTGGTGCGTAAAATTCACCACCACATGCAGCTAAAAGATCCAACCGACCTACGAAACCAACCAACATACTCGATCCCAGAAGCCTACAAGGAAAGACTCACGAACTGGATAAACAAGAAATTACAAAGTGGAGTAATTGTCCGACAGGAGGTTCCCGGAGCGGCATCTATATTTGTATAACCCAAATCAGATGGAAGGATCCGCCCCTTGGTGGACCTAAAAGTGAGGAACAATAACACGATCAGGGATAGTCTATCTATTCCAAACCAACAGCAGATCCTTAACCGAATAGGACAAGCGAAATTCAGGGGTAAGATCGACATAACCGACGCATATTTCCAAACATGAGTGGACAAGGACAGTGTTAAGTTCAACTCATTCAAAACCCAGTTCGGAAGATTTGTAAGCAAAGTAATGCTACAAGGAGACATGAATGCACCAGCAACATTTATGCAGATAATAGAGGACCTCCTAAGGGAATTTTTACATCATTTTGTATGGGTATACATTGATGATATTCTAATCTTTTCAGATACAACAGAGGAACATGAGAAACACATACGCCAAGTATGTGATCGACTCAGAGAAGCAAAATTCTATGCGAGCAAAAGGAAGTCAGTACTTATTGCGGACAAACTGGAAGTATTAGGACACATAGTGAACAACCAGGGGATCCATGCCTCCGCCCAGGAAATATCATCCATTGCAGAATGGGAGGCACCAAAAAACAAGAAGGAATTACAACAATTTCTAGGAATAGTGAATTATGTGGCCTGGTTTCTCCCGCACTGTGCAATATTAACCGCACTGCTAACCGACTTAACGGGAAATGCCGAATTCGTATGGACAACGACCCACCAGACTGCATTCGATATGGTTTGAAAGCGAATTATCAATCTCCAAGTCATGCGACCAATAGACGTACAAAGCAAGAAACCAATATGGTTGGTTACGGACGCCTTAGATTTAGGACTGGAGCATGGGTGGGACAGGGACCCAATTATGAGATGGCACGACCACCCGCATTACACAGCAGGAAGTTCACCAATGCTCAGATGAACTCTGGGACCACCGATAAAGAGGCCTTAGCAATAGTGGAAGCACTTAATTGGTTCCACAATGTACTAAGGGGAAATTCCTTCACGATAGTCACAGACCACCAACCCTTAACACACCTGCCAACGGAAAGAACCCTAGCAGGAAGTAGGTGAGATGGCTAAGTGCCTTGGGAAAACACGACACGAAAATAGTCTATGCACCAGGAAGCATGAACTATTTAGCTGATGCCCTTTCCCGGATTTACGAGGGAGAATCAGACTTGCATCCACTCTATGTCCATGATTATACGAAGGAATCAGATGAGATCTCAGACAACACAGTCTACGAGCAACAATCAAACACAATGGAGTCCACGCATGAGTTCTCCCCTACTTCCCCTCGTTTCTCCTATACTGAGTACCCCAACGAGGCTGCTGTGCCACCCGAAGGCCCCTGCTCAATCACTGCAGGAAACGATTGGGATGACCTGTGTACTCTGCACAGTACGCCACCGGAAGAACTGCAACATAGCGCATTACACCACTCACACTGTTACGTGGATCATTGCCCGTATCACCAAACTGAGATCAAATTCACGAACAACCATCCGAGACGACTGAGAAAATCGACCCCTCACTCACTTAGTGAAGGACCAAGCCCCCCAAGTAGAGGAATCGACCCGAGCTCTCTGGAGTCCCCTGATATTAATGACTGGGAATGGCAACAAACAATCGCTGGAAGACCAACAAGTGTGGGAGAAAGGCCATCCACCCTTGCCAAGCCAACGCCCAGATCTTATACAATTCTGGCACTGCTAAACCTGGAAGCCGCGGCATGCCGAATGCCAGAGTCAGACCCAATCGAGAACCTTGCGGCCGAAACAATAGTGACATTCCGAATGCCTGAACCTGATAGTCCTCTCCCGATTAGACCAGTGGAACGGCTAGAAAGCCTTACTAATAAGATAATAGTTTTAGTAATGCCCCCAACGATGACAGAATATTGGTGTGGGCTATACGATGTTTTGGAAGACAACGAGGAGGAAGACCTACCTGAGACAACCAGAGGAAGCGAGATAGAAGACGAACGCGACACCTTACAAACAGTCAATGAAATGATCGGAACGTTCCGAGCAGACATGATAGGAGCATACCGAAAGAAACCAATTTGGAAAAAGATCAATGAAAGTATAGACTCCACAGGAGACTTGTCCTCCTACCAGGTTGCAAACGGAATGCTATACGCAAACACCCGATACAGGGAAGACTGCCTGTATATCCCAAAAGGCCCCGCATATAGAAATATGACATTAAGAGAATATATCATTAGCGAAATCCACAATAAAGGCCACCACAGTGTTGAACGAAACTTATGGTACGCGACGGAATACCTATTCTGGCCTGAAATGCAGAAGGACTTTAGAGTGAATGTGACCCAGTACCACATATGCCAAATAAATAAGGAGGCTACAAAATTGCCAGAAGGTAATGCTCAGACAATTACCCTGCCGTCGGAAATCTACGAATCAATAGCCATTGACTTTGTGGGACCCTTCCACAATTCATGGGGATACGACACAATCCTAGTTACGATAGATAGATTTTCAGGATTCACGTGGCTCATACCTACAACCAAGCAAGTAACAGCAATAACAACGTGGGAACTTCTACGCAACAAAATATTTACAGCCCATGGCTGTCCAACATCTCTAGTGGGCGATGCGGACCGATGGTTTGAGTGACATGTGTGGAGACAACAGTGTCGATCGTTAGGTATTGAGCATATCAAGGCAGCACCAGGCCATCATGAAACAAAGGGACAAGTCGAAAGGAAAATTCGAGAATTGAAAACGTCTCTCCAAAACCTAGTCAACACAAGACAAAACAATTGGTTTGATGCCATACCAGAGACAGCAGCATACCCGAATGCAGGATGGTTGGAAACTCATGGTATGTCACCATATAAGGCTATTATTGGAAAGAATTACCCACTACTTCCCCTAGCGAACTTCAAGAACTCCGTAGTACCAGCTGCCGACGAACTGTTAAACAGACACCAAGCAATCTGAAACACGGCATTCAATGCCATTAAATTGACACGATTTGGAAGCTGGAGAACAGCAGCAAAACGACGCAGACACCATATACCGATCGGAAAGGATAATCTGATACTGGTATACGGAGGTTTATTTGCAACGGAGTCAGGACGTAGCAAGAAATTACCAGCGTGCTGGTGTGGACCATTCAAGATAATTGAATATAATGAGCATACACAAAATTACACGGTAGAAATGGATGGCAGAATGTACAAAAACTGAGAAGCGACATTCCATGCATCCACTGTGAAAAGATACCGTCCTAACAATAATGTCTCCTTCCCTGCCAGGAGCCATGCAAAACCACCCCCGATCATGGTTAACGAGAAACCGGAATGGGAAGTGGAAACCATACGAGACCACAGAAGACAGTATGACGGTGACCAATTCCTAGTGAAATGGGTGGGGTACCCGGAAACAGAGAATAGCCGGGAACACCTTGAAGGATTGGAAAATGGGATGGAATTGGTTAATCAATAGTGGGAAGACAGCAAACTGGAAGACGAGTTACCTCCTACGATAAACCATGTGACAGTGGCATGAAGCCCAACACTACCAGAAATCCAACACCTGCACCCAGACACGGACCAAGGGATACAGGACAGATTCTGGTCAGTCCACTTTGAGAACAATTCAAAAAGCAGCGAAGGTGAAAATTGGGTAATGGAAGACGAAGAAGCATACCTAGCCCGGCTGGCCGAGGCTGAGTACTGGCAATAGCGGAAGAAAAAAGACACCATCCAACAGCCGTACGCTGTCAAACTATGAGCAAGTATCTTGGAGACTGCGCCATCAGTTAATGGGACTGTTGGTGAACCGTGATATTATCTCTAGATGATACCTTACTTACCGACTATTCATACACATCTGCAACAAATGCTTAGCAATAACAACAGAATCGACGGGACGAATGTGGGGAGAAACAGTGTGAGATGATCTCCGCTGTGGTAGCGGGTGCTACCTGAGCACAGAAAAATGTGATGGTTGTATGGAAACGGAAGAAACCGAAATGAAGAAGCAACCCCTCTTCCCTGAAGACCTAAGTGAGGCCAACACCTGAGCAAGGTCACCACCGAAACATAAATATCACCCACCATCCCTCTAAACCACTGAAGAAAACAGATCACACTACCAGATCTCCAAACCTTTAACCTCTTACAAACTTATCTTTATGCGAAAGAAACAAAATGTCACCCTACGCAGAAGTCAGCATAAAGGGAAGAGAGCTCATTTTAGGATACCTGCTGTACCGAGAGATCATTCCAGAAAGCGCATACTGGAAAATATTCTACATTAATCACTGTGAGGATTGCGGACGAATTGATATCTAGACAGAGGAATGGGAGGACTGGGTAGTACAAAGCTTCGTGGACCTGCCACACTACTGAGAGTGAGGTTGTTTCGTATGTAGAGCGCCATGTGAGGAGTGTTTGGAAAGATGGTTGGAAGGTGTGGAATGGATGTTGCAGGACGATATGAGATTGTTGCAGGATAGCGATGATGACGGGGATGGGTCCTAAGTGGACTTTCACAAGAATAGCTGATTTACCAGCTATTAGGATTTCATTTAGGTTGTTTTATTTGGTGAAATTGTTATTTTATTTTGGGAGTGTAACCGGTATGGGTACTAGGTTGTTTTATGTTTGGTCTCACAGTATCGTTTGATACTTGTATTGTTTCGTGTGCTATCGGTTGATACAAACATTGTTTTATGTTTGGTTACATAGTATCATTTGATACCTGTATTGTTTCCTGTGCTATCGCTTGATACACACCTTGTTTTATGTTTGGTTTCATAGTATCACTTGATACTTGTATTGTTTCATTTGCTATCAGTGGATACAAACATTGTTTTGCAATGTCGCTCATACTGGAGATAAGCGATAGGCTGTATTTAAAGACCGCTGATTTCCGCGATGGAAACGGCAGACTTTGACTGACAGTATTCTTATAATATACTTGGTTGAACGGTTACTTCTTTGATCTCCTATTACACCCCGTTCGAAGCCTCCTTTAGCAAGTAGCGCTTGCTTCGTGTTGATCGCGAAGCCATCTGCTCCTATCGTACAGCTACGTGATCAGGGCCTGGCCCGAACACGTTACAAGGTGGATCATTGTCCATATCATCAAACTGTGATCAAATTCACAAACAATCACCTTGGACGGCGGGAGAACCAGACACCTTACCCGCCTAGCGAAGGACAAAGCCCTCCAAGTACAGAGATCGACCCAAGCCCTCCAGAGTCTCCCCCAGTCAGTGACTGGGAGTGGCAAGAGACCGTTGGCCATAGACCAAGTAGTGCGGGGGAAGGGCCGTCCACCATCATTCAACCAGCCCCCCGGTCCTTCACCATCCTGGCAATTCTGAACCCAGAAGCCCTGGTATTCCAAATGCCTGAACCAGAACCCATAGGGAACCTTACGGACGAGACAAAAGCGGCTTTTCGAATGCCAGTACCCAACAGCCCGCCACCGCTTAGATGAGTAGAATGGCTAGAAAGCCTTAGCAAGGAGAGAATAGTCTCAGTGATGCTGGCGACGATGACTGAATATCAGCACAGGCTATACGATGTTTTGGAAGACAATGAGGCGGACGACCAAGCTGCAGTAACAAGAGGAAGTGAAATAGAAGACAAGCGCGATACCCTACAGACAATCAACGAAATGATTGGGACTTTGTGAGCATACATGATCGCAGCATACCAAAAGGAACCAATTTGGAAAAAAGTGAATGAGAGCATGAACTCCACAGGAGACTTGTCCTCCTACAAGGTTACAAATGGAATGCTGTACGCAAAAACCAGATATGGGAAGGACTGCCTGTATATTCCAAAAGGCCACGCATATGGAAATACGACATTAAGGGAGTATGTCCTCAGTGTAATCCACAACAAAGGCCACCACAGTGCTGAATGGAACTTGCGGTATACTACCGAGTACCCATTCTGGCTCGAAACGTGGAAGGACTTCAGAGCATGCATGGCGCAATGTCACACCTGTCAGGCAAATAAAGAACCTACAAAGTTCCCAGAAGGAAAGGCTCAGACGATTATCTTACCCTCTGAAATCTTGGAATCGATAGCCATCGACTTCGCAGGACCTTTCCATAACTCTTAGGGATATGATACAATCCTAGTTGCAATGGGCAGGCTTTCAGGATTCATATGGCTCATACCTACAACTAAGGAAGTAACGGCAATAACAACGTGGGAGCTACTGCACAACAAAATATTTACTCCCCACGGTTACCCAACATCAATGGCAAGACACGTAGACCCACGATTTGAATCACACATGTGGAGACAGCAGTGTCGGTCATTAGGAATCGAGCACATCAAAGTGGCACCTGGCCACCATGAAACAAATGGACAAGTCGAAAGAAAGATTTGAGAATTAAAAACAGCTCTTAGAAACCTAGTCCATGCAAGGCAAAACAATTGGTTCGACGCCATACCAGAGACGGCAGCATACCTGAATGCAGGGTGGTCAGAAACCTTTAGTATGTCACCGCATAATGCGGTTTTTGGAAAAAATTACCCGCTACTTCCCCTAGCGAATTTCAAGAACTCTGCAGTACCGGCTGCTGATGAATTGTTAAACAGACATCAAGCAATCAGGAACATGGCATTTAATGCTATCAAATTGGCACGATTTAGAAGTACGAGAATGGCAGCAAAATGATGCAGACACCATTCACCAATAGGAAAAGTTAATCTGTTACTCGTATATGGAAGATTATTCGCAACGGAGTCAGGACGCAGCAAAAAATTGCATCCGCGCTGGTGTAGACCATGCAAGATAATCGGATATGATGAGCATACACAAAATCACACCTTGGAAATGGATGGCAGAATGTACAGAAACTGAGAAGCAACATTCCACGCATCCACCGCGAAAAGATACCTCTCTAACGACGACCTTTTCTTCCCGGGAAGAAGGCACGCAAAACCACCTCCGATCGTGGTTAACGAGAAACGGGAATGGGAAGTGGAAGTGATACGGGACCCTAGCAGACAGTATGACCATGACCAATTCCTAGTGAAATGGGTGGGGTACCTGGAAACAGAGAATAGCTGGGAACCAGTTGAGGGATTAGTAAATGCGTTGGAATGGGTTAATCAGTGGTGGGAAGACCACAAACCGGAGGACGAGTTACCCCCTACGATAAACCATGCGACAGTGGCGTGGAGCCCTACCCTGCCAGAAATTCGACACCTGCGCCGAGACACAGACCAAGGGATACAGAATGGATTTTGGTCAGCCCACTTTGAAGCGACTTCGAAAGCAGTGATGTAACCAGTATGGGTACTAGGTTGTTTTATATCTGGTTTCACAGTATCATTTGATACTGGTATTGTTTTATATGCTATCGGTTGATACACACATTCTTTTGCAATATCGCTCATACTGGAGATAAGGGTTATGCGGTATTTGAAGACCGCTGATTTCCGCAATGGAAACAGCAGACTTCGACAGACAGTATTCTTACAATATACCTGGTTGAACGGATACTTCTTTGATCTCCTATTACGCCCCATTCGAAGCCTCCTTTAGCAAGCAGTACTCGCTTCGTGTTGACCATGAAGCCATCTGCTCGTATCGTACCGCTACGTGACTAGGGCCTGGCCTGAACAGGTTACATTTTTTTAACCCCAGCAAGTAGTTAAGAAACCTGCAGGGACCTGGTCTGATCAACCTACGAAAAGTCCAATAGCGAAGCTAGCAGTGGGGAGCGGCAGAACCAGGAATGGTTCGGCTCCACCAACATGGCACCATTGAGTCACTGGAGACTCGAAGTGGGTAGCAGGTCCCACGAGAAGGCCTTACCAAGAAAAGGCAACCCAAGACACCGAAAGGGCCAAAGAGCCAATTCTCGAGCGACACAGCAGAACGACAACTAGCGCGAGACATGGCCAAGCAGATCTTTAGCGAATCGACTGACGAAATTAGCAAATGCAGGAACCAGCCTTCCTGGGCTATTTCCCCCGAGCCCCAGCAAAGGAAAGGCACCGGCACAACCACCAAAGAAATATAGCATACCTGTCAGGACACGTAAGAAGGAAGTAGACGATGAAGTAGAATCAGATCACTCAGTAGTAAGGCAGCCACCAGACAGATCCCCCAGCGACTCTCCAGAAAGCCTCTCAGACAACAGCTCGAGCAACGAAGAGTCCGAACACAATATGTCCGAAGGTGAATCCGCCATGGGAACAGGACCTGAAATCAAACTTCCGCTGCCACCCTCATTCTCGCGCGGAAAGGACGACTTAAAACCTGCAGTATTTGACCGGTAGGTTATAACAATCTCTCAATACCTGGCCCTACACACAGTGGACAAAACTAAGGAAGGAAGCGGAGCATACTTTGCAAGCTTCTGTACCGGGAAGGCAGAGGAAGCATAACACCAAGCAAAGAACCACCATGAGAGTGGGGAAAAGATCCATGGAACAACCCTGATAAAATACTTAAGAGAGAGATTCCAATCCTCACGAAACACGGAAGAACTATACAAAAGGTTCAAGGATATTCCGCAAGTATGAAATGGCAAAACCGAAAGAGTAACCTTGGTCGTGACGGATCTCTTAATGTATTATGGACGATTGCCTACTAGGATGGTGTCTCAGTATACACTGCGACAAATATTGTATGAAGCAATGCATCCCAGAGTACGACAGGAGGTAGAACCCATGGAGGAGGAGGGTGATTCCTTTGAAAAGATAGTCAAGCGGGCTAAACGGAAGGATGCTATCCTATATGAAACAGGAGTTTGCCGGACTCACATACTGCAGCAAAGGATCAGTAAAGGGTCATCATCGCAGGATAATGCGAAAAAGGTCAAACGATACCGCAAGGATTCAAAGGACAAGAAAGACAAGAAAGACAAGAAGCAGAAACGATTCGTGGAAGGCACATGTTTCCAATGTGGGAAAAAGGGGCACAACGCAAAAGATTGCGATTCCAAAAAAGGAAAAGGAAAGGCCGCTAAGCGAGAGTAGGCACAAACCACATGGAAGCAACCGAATATGACAAAGTGGAAATTAACTCAGTGGAAATGGAAAGCCTGCGAACGGGACCAACGTTGGCAATCAGACCCCGTGACGCTCTTGCAGGAATGATTCACATAGAAGGCCACCCAGCAAAGGTACTATTCGACACCGGAACAATCGGCTGCGACATAATTAGCGCCACCTTTATCTCTACCGAAGGCATCCCTACGGAGCCTCTAGCCCAACCAACAACAGTCAATATGGCTATGAAAGGATCCCACTCTTCAAGCCACAAGAAATGTGGACTGACCGTAGGAATCGGGAAAAAGAAATGGACAAATCAGGAGATGTTGGAAGGAAACTTGGCAAAATACGATGCCCTGATTGGAATGCCATTCCTGAAAAGACATAATGCTCTTATCAGGTGTCGGGATACAACAGTGTAATTTCCCGATGACAAACTACATGTGCTATGCTAACCAACAAGCTGGAAATCTCGAGTCACTGTGTCAGACACCACCACAAAAACATTGTTGAAAGAATACAAGGATGTATTCCTGGACAAGGTCCCTGAAACGCTACCCCTAGTGCGTAAGATTAGCCACCACATTCAGCTAAAAGATCCAAGCGACCTACGAAACCAACCAACATACACAATCCCAGAAGCCTACAAGGAAAAACTCAGGAACTGGATAAATGACAAATTACGCAGTGGAGTAATTGTACAACAAGAGGTACCTGGAGCGGCACCTATGTTTCTATAACTAAAGTCAGATGGAAGGATCCGCCCCCTGGTGGACCTGAAAGTGAGAAACGATAACACGATAATGGGTAGTCCATCGATTCCAAATCAACAGCAGATCCCTAACCGAATAGGATGACCGAAATTCAGGAGTGAGATCGACCTAAGCGACACATACGTTCAAACACGGGTGCATAAGGACAGTGTTAAGTTCAACTCATTCAAAATCCCGTTTGGAGGATTTGTGAGTAAAGTAATGCTCCGAGGAGACATGAATGCACCAGCAACATTTATGCGAATAATGGAGGACCTCCTAAGCGCATATTTACATCATTTTGTACGGGTATACATTGATGACATTCTCATATTTTCAGACAGACCAGACGAACACGAGGAACACATACGCTAAGTATGTGATCAACTCAGAAAAGCAAAAATTCTTTGCGAGCAAAAGGAAGTCAGTACTATTTGCGGATAAGCTGGAAGTATTACGACACATAGTGGACAACGAGGGAATTCATGCCTCTCCACAGAAAATATCTTCTATTGCAGGATGGGAGAAACCAAAAAACAAGAAGGAGCTACAACAATTCCTCCGAATAGTGAATTGTGTGGCCCAGTTTCTCCCACACCATGCTGCGTTAACGGTACCACTAACTGACTTAACGGGAAACGCCGAATTCGTATGAACAATGACCCACCAAACCGCATTCGATATGCTCCGAAAGCAAATCATCGATCACCAAGTCATGCGACCAATAGACATACAAAACAAGCAACCAATTTGGTTGGTTACGGATGCCCGAGATTTAGGAGTTGGAACGTGGGTGGGACAGGGACCCACTTATAAGATGGCATGACCAGTGACGTTATATAGCAGAAAGTTCACCAACGCTTAGATGAACTATGGGACCACCGATAAAGAGGCCTTAGCGATAGTGGAAGCGCTTAATCAGTTCCACAAGGTACTAATGCGAAATTCCTTTACAATAGTTACAGACTACCAACCCTTGACACAGATACGAACGGCACAAAACCCAAGCAGAAAGCAAGTGAGATGGCTAAGTGCCATGGAAAAATACGAGGTGGAAATAGTCTACGCACCAGGTAACACGAACCATTTACCTGATACCCTTTCACGGATATATGAGGGAGAATCAGACTTGAATCCACTCTATGTCTATGATTATACGAAGGAATCGGATAACATCCCAGATAAAACGGTATACGAGCAAGAATCAAACACAATGGAGCCCAAGCATGAGTTCTCCCCTACCTCCCCTCCTTTCCCCTATACTGAGTACCCCAACGTGGCCCCTATACCCCCCGAAAGCCCCTGCTCAATCACTGTGAGAAACGATTGGGGTGACCAGTGTACCCTGCGAAGTATGCCACTGCAAGAACTCCAACATAGTGCCTTACACTACGCACACTGTTACGTGGATCATTGCCCATATCATCAAACCGAGATCAAATTCACGAACAACTATCCTAGACCACAGGGAAAATCGACCCCTTACCCACTTAGTGAAGGACCGAGCCCCCCAAGTACAGAAAACGACCCACGCCCTCAGGAGTCCCCTGAAATCAATGACTGGGAATGGCAACAAACGACCGGCGGAAGACCAATTAGTGCGGGAGAAGGGCCCTCCACCCTTGCCCAGCCGACGCCCAGGTCTTATGCAATTCCGGCACTGCTAAACCCGCAAGCCCCGGCATTCCAAATGCCGGAGCCAGAACCAATAGGGAACAGTACAACTGAGACTATAGTGGCATTCCGAATGCCAGGACCTGATAGCCCACCACCGATTAGATAAGCGGAACAGCTAGAAAGCCTTACCAATGAGACAATAGTCTGAGTAATGCTCTCGACAATGACAGAATGCCGGCACGGGCTATATGATGTCTTGGAAGACAATGAGGAGGAAGGCCTACCTGAGACGACCAGAGGTAGCGCGATAGAAGACGAATGCGACACCTTACAAACAGTCAATAAAATGAACGGAACGTTCCGAGCATACATGGTAGCAGCATACCGGAAAGAACCAATTTGGAACAAGGTAAATGAGAATATGGACCCCACAGGAGATTTGTCTTCTTACAAGGTTGCAAACGGAATGCTATATGCAAAAACCAGATACAGGGAAGACTGGCTGTATATCCCGAAAGGCTCTGCATACAGAAATACGACTATAAGAGAATATGTCATGAGTGAAATTCACAACAAAGGCCACCACAGTGTTGAATGAAACTTACAGTACGCAACGGAGTACCTATTTTGGCCTGAAATGCGGAAAGACTTTAGAGCGTATGTAACCCAGTTCCACACATGCCAGGTAAATAAGAAGCCTACAAAATTGCCAGAAGGAAAGGCTCAGGCAATTACCCTGCCATCAGAAATCTTCGAATCAATAGCCATTGACTTTGCGGGACCCTTCCACAATTCATGGTGATACAACACGATCCTAGTTGCGATGGATAGGTTTTCAGGATGCATGTGGCTTATAACTACAACGAAGCAAGTAACAGTAATAACAACCTGGGAACTTCTACGCAACAAAATATTTACACCCCATGGCTACCCAACATCTCTAGTAAGCGATAAGGACCCACAATTTGAGACACATGTGTGGAGAGAACAGTGTCGATCGTTAGGCATTGAGCATATCAAGGCGGCACCAGGCCATCATGAAATGAATGGACAGGTTGAATGAAAAGTTCGCGAATTGAAGACAGCTCTCTGAAACCTAGTCAACGCCAGACAAAACAACTGGTTTGATGCCATACCAGAGACAGCAGCATACCTGAATGCGGGATGGTCAGAAAATCTCCGCATGTCACCATATAAAGCTATTTTTGAAAAGAATTCCGCCCTACTTCCCCTAGCGAACTTCATGAATGCTGCAGTACTGGCTGCCGACGAATAATTAAACAGGCACCAAGCAATCCGCAACACGGTATTCAATGCGATTAAAATAGCACGATTTAGAAGCACGAGAATGGCAGCAAAATGACGCAGACAGCATACACTGATAGGAAAGAGTAATCTGTTACTGGTATATAGAGGTTTATGTGTAACAGAATCGTGACGTAGCAAGAAATTGCAACTGCGCCGGCGTGGACCACTCAAGATAATCGGATACGACAGGCATACACAAAATTACTCAGTAGAAACAGATGGCAGAATGTACAGAAACCAAGAAGCGACATTCCATGGATCTACCGTGAAAAGATACCTCTCTAATGATAATGTCTCCTTCCCTGCCAGGAGCCACGCAAAACCACCCCTGATCGTGGTTAACGAGAAGCCGGAATGGGAAGTGGAAACCATACGAGACTACAGAAGATGGTATGACCGCCACCAATTCCTAGTGAAATGGGTAGGGTACCCGGAAACAGAGAATAGCTCGGAACCTCTTGCAGGATTGGAAAATGCGAGGGAATTGGTGAATCAGTTGTGGGAAGACCACAAAATGGAGGATGAGCTACTGCCTACAATAAACCATGTGACGGTGGCGTGGAGCGCAACCCTACTAGGAATCCAACACCTGCGCCCAGACACGGACCAAGGCATAGAGGACGGATTTTGGTCAGCCCGCTTTGAGAGCGATTTCCAAAGCAGCGAAGATGAAAATTGGGTAATGGAAGATGCAGTAGCATACCTAGCCCGGCTGGCCGAGGCAGAGTACTGGCAATAGCAAAAGGACAAAACACTCCATCCAACAGCCTTACGATGTCAAACTATGAGCAAGTGTCTTGGAGACTGTGCCATCAGCTAATGGGACTGTTGGTGAACCTTGATATTATCCCTAGATGATACCTTACACACCGACTATTCATACACATCTGCAACAAATGCTTAGAAATAACAGCCGAATCCACGGGACGAATGTCAGGAGAATGAGTGTCACACGTTTTCCACTTCGGTAGTGGGTGCTACCTGAGCACAGAAAAATGTAATGGTTGCATGTAGATGGAAGAAACCGAAATTAAGCAGCACCCCCCTTCCTCTGAAGACCCAAGCGAGGCCGACACCCAAGTGAGGCCAACACCTAAGCAAGGTCACCACCGAAACATACATACCACCCACCATCCCTCTAACATGTTGAAGAAAACAGACCAAACTACCATACCCCCAAACCTTTATCCACTTACAAAAACTTATCCTTATGCGAAAGAAACAAAATGTCGACCTATGAAGAAGTCAGCATAAAGCGACGAGACCTCATTTTGGGGTACCTGCGGTACCCAGAGATAATTCCAGAAAGCGCATACTGGAAGATATTCTAGATTGATCACTGCGAGGATTGCGGACGAATTGATGTTTTTAGATGCAGGAATCCGAAGACCAGATAGTACGGAACTTTGTGGACCTGCCACACTACTGGGAGTCAGGTTGCTTAGTACGCAGAGTGCCATGTGGGCAGTGCTTGGAAAGATGGTTGGAAGGTGTGGAATGGATGTTGCAGGACGACATGAGATTGTTGCAGAATAGCAATGACGATGAGGATGGGTCCTAAGCAGGGTTTCTGGAGAATAGCGGATTTACCGGCTATTAGGCTTTATTAAGTTGTTTTAGTTGATGAAATTGTTATTTTATTTTGGGAGTGTAACTGGTACGGGTACTAGGTTGTTTGATATTTCATTTCACAGTATCATTTGATACTTGTATAGTTTCATGTGCTATCGCTTGATACACACATTGTTTTATCTTTGGTTTCACAGTATCGTTTGATACTTGTATTGTTTCGTGTGCTATCGGTTGATACACATACTGTTTTATGTTTAGTTTCACGCTATCATTTGATATGTGAATTGTTCCCTGTGCTATCGGTTGATACACACGTTGTTTTGCAATATCGCTCATACTAGAGATAAGCGATATGCTGTATTTAAAGACTACTGATTTCCGCGATGGAAACAGTAGACTTCGACAGACAGTATTCTTAAAATATACTTGGTTGAACCGTTACTTTTTTGATCACCTATTACACCCTGTTCGAAGCCTCCTTTAGGCAGCACCGCTCGCTTCGTGTTGACCACGAAGGCATCTGCTCCTCTCGTACCACTACATGACTAGGGCCTGGCCCGAACACGCTACAAGTGAAGATGAAAATAAGGTCATGGAAGATGAAGCTGCTTATCAAGAATGACTGGCCGAAACCGAGTACTGGCAATAGCGAAAGGAAAAACACACCATCCAACAGCTTTACGATGTCAAACTATGAGCAAGTGCCTTGGAGACTGTGCCATCAGCTAATGGGACTGTTTGTGAACTGTGATATTATCCCTAGCCGATACCTTACACACCGATTATTCATACACATTTGCGGCAGATGCCTGAAAATTACAACTGAATCAACAGGAACAATGTAGGGAGAAACAGTGTAAGATGTTTTCTGCTTTGGTAGCTGGTGCTACCTGAGTACAGAAAAATGTGATGGTTGCATGGAGAAGGAAGAAACCGAAATTAAGTATCACCCTCCTTCCCCTGAAGACTGAAGCGAGGCCGACACCTAAGCGAGGTCACTACGAAAGTATAAATACCATCCACCATTTCCCAAATTCCTCCCAACGAAACCTATTACAAGACACATTACCCTACAAACCTTAACCGGATTCCTGCGAACCAAATCCTTTTACAAAAACCACCTTATCTTTACGCGCAAGAAACAAAATGTCGAACTATGAACAAGTTAGCATCAAGGGACCAGACCTCATTTTGGGATGTCTACTATACCGAGAAATCATGCCACTAAGCTCATAGTGGAAGGTATTCTAAATCGATCACTGTGTGGATTGCAGGCGAATCGATGTCGAAACAGAGGAAAGGGAGGACCATATAGTACTAGACTTCGTAGATATACCATGCTACTAGGAGTCAGGTTGCTTTGTGCATGGAGCGCCATGCGGGGAGTGTTTGGAAAGATAGTTGGAGGAAGCAGAATGGATATTGCAGGACGATATGAGATTGTTGCAGGACAGCGATGACGACGACAATGGGTCCTATGGGGACTTTCAGGAAAATAGCGGATTTACCAACTATTAGGATGACGTTAGGTCACTTTTTTTTTTGGTGAAATTGTTATTTTATTTTGGGAGTGTACCCAGTACGGGTACTAAGGTTATTTTATGTTTGGTTTTACGCTGTTGTTTGATACTGGTATTGTTTCGTGTGCTATCACTTGATACAAACAATGTTTTATGTTTGGTTTCACAGCATCGTTTGATACTTAAATTGTTTCGTGTACTATCGGTTGATACACACAATGTTTTATGCTTGGTTTCATGGTATCGTTTGATACTTGCATTGTTTTGTGTGCTATCGGTTGATATACACTATGTTTTATGTTTAGTTTCACAGTATCGTCTGATACTTGTATTGTTTCGTGTACTATCGGTTGATACACATATTGTTTTGGAATATCGCTCTTACTGGAGATTAGCAATATGCTGTATTTGAAGACCGCTGATTTCCACGATGGAAACAGCTGACTTCGACAGACAGTATTCTTAACATACTTGGTTGAACGGTTACTTCTTTGATCTCCTATTACACCCTGTTCGAAAACTCCTTTAGTAAGTAGCGCTCGCTTCTTGTTGATTAAGAAGCCATCTGCTCCTGTCGTACCGCTACATGACTCGGGCCCGGCCCAAACACGTTACAAGTTTAGCCTTCTAGGTATTTGAATGGTATCAGTGTTTGGTCCATGTTATGGATATTCTGTAACTGGTAACAACTAACTTGATGAGAGGTAAGTGGTTCCCCCCTGGTATTATTATCTGAATGGATTTGGGAGTTACAGGGATTAAACTGTAGCCAACTAACTATCATGGTAAGAAAGTTACTAGGGAGTTGACTGGCTTTATTGGTGGCAAAACAGAGACTAATTTGATGCCAGGATAGATATTAGCGAAACCAGCCCTTTGAGAAGGTGAAGGTACTTACAGTACCCTTAGCACTTGGATGGTACTTGAGAAAAAGCTCTTAGCTCACTTGGTGCAATTAGCGGCACTAGAATGCTCTTCTCAATACCCTTCATTCCCAGGACTTTTCACAAAGCTCCCTTTCTATCTCAGGTAACACCCTCCCCCTTCCTCCCCCCCTTGTTCTCTGCTGACCCCCTCTCATTACAGCAAACTTTCCATCCTCCTCCCCTTTCTTCCAGCATGATAGGTTTGTTGTGGGAATTTTAAACCTCCAGGCAATTACCACTCTTGTTGGCTCACGTATCTTGGTTGGACTGATTTGTATGTTTTCTTCTATTTAATAAGATAGTACATGCCACTTAAACTTAACTATATAGAAACAGTATGGGCTTTCTACCTTTCTCTCCTCTACCCTTAAGTGCTGCCCTAGTGGCTTCCTCCTCGGCCATGTTTTTTTTTCATATGAGTGTAGAATTATTCTGCTAGGATTGGAGAGAGATTGTGTAACCGATACGGGCACTAGGTGGTTTTATGTTTGGTCTCACAGTATCGTTTGATACTTGTATTGTTTCATGTGGTATTGGTGGATACACACATTGTTTTACTTTTGGTTTCACAGTATCGTTTGATACTGGTATTGTTTCGTGTGCTATCGGTTGATACACACATTGTTTTATGCTTGTTTTCACAGTATCGTTTGATACCTGTATTGTATCGTGTGCTATCGGTTAATACACACATGGTTTTATGTTTGGTTTAACAGTATCGGTTGATGGTTGTATTGTTTCGTGTGCTATCGCTTGATACAAACAATGTTTTGGAATATCACTCATACTGGAGATAAGCAATATACTATATTTGAAGACTGCTGATTCCCGCAGTGGAAACGGCAGACTTTGATAGGCAGTACTCTTAATATACTTGATTGAACGGTTACTACTTTGCTCTCCTATTACGCTCCGTGTAAAGACTCCTTTGGGTAGTAGCCCTCGCTTCTTGTTGATCAAGAAGCCATCCACTCCTATCGTACCGCTACATGACTAGGGCCAGGCCCGAACCCCTTACATTTTTTTAACCACAGCAAGTGGGTAGGAAACCTGCTTGGACCAGGTCTGATCAACCTTCCAAAGTCTGACAAGAAGAAGCCAGTGGTGGGGAGAGGAATATCTGCGGAAGGTTCAGCTGCACCAACACGACACCATTGAGTTGCTAGAGACTTCAAGTGGGAAGCGGGTCCTACAAGAAGGTCTTACCAAAAGAAGGCAGACCAAGAAACCAAAAGGGCCAAAGAGCGATGCCTCAATTGATAAAGCAGAAAGAAAATCAGCTCGAGATTTGGCTAGTCTGACCTTTAGCAAATCAACCGACAAGTTAGCAAAGGCAGTAAAGAGACTTCCTGGGCTCTTTCCCCCTAGCCTCAGCAAAGCAAAGGCACTGGCGCAACCACCAAAGAAAGACAGCCTACCTGTCAGCACACCAAAGAAGGAAGACGACAACGAATAAACATCGGATCACTTAGTAGTAAAGGAACCACCAGACGAGCCCCCCAGCAACTCTTCAGAAAGCTCGTAAGATGACACCTCCAGCAATACAGAGTCCTAACACAATATATCCGAAGGAGAATCTGCCACGCCACCTGGGCCAGGGGACAGGCGAACAGGTCGAAAAATCAAACTCCCGCTGCCCTCCACGTTCTCAGGTGAATAGGAAGATCTGAAGCCTGCAGCCTTTGATCAATGGGTAACAACCACTTCCCAATACCTTGCCCTGCACGGAGTAGAAAAGGCCAAAGAGGGGAGTGGAGCGAACTTTGGAAGTTTCTGTCCTAGAAAAGTACGAGAAGCATACCACCAAGCGATGAACTACTACGAGAGTGGAGAACAAATCCGAGGAATAACCCTGATAAAATTCCTGAGAGATAGATTCCAATCCTCGCAAAACACGGAAGAACTATATAAAAGGTTCCAGGATATCCAACAAACAAGAAATGGGAAAACAGAAAGAATAACCATACTCGCGACGGATCTCCTAACATATTATGGACGACTGCCGACTGTGACAGTATCTCCGTACACACTGCGACAAAGACTATATGACGCAATGCATCCCAGACTACGCCAGGAGGTAGAACCCAGGGAAGAAGATGGAGACTCCTGTGACAAGATAGTCAAGCGGGCTGAATACAAGGATGCTATCCTGTATGAAACAGGAGTTTACCGAATCCACATTCCGCAGCAGAAGAACAGTAAAGGATCATCATCACAGGACAATACAAGGAAGGATAAACCAAACAGCAAAGGGTCGAAAGGCAAGAAAGATGAAAAGCAGAAACGACAGGATGAAGGCACACCTTTCAATTGCAGGAAAAAGGGGCACTATGCAAGGGACTGCTATGCCAAAAAGGGAAAAGGCAAAATAGTCCAGCAAGAGGCTAGCACGAACCACAAGGAAGCAACTGAATACAACAAAGTGGGAATTAATTCAGTGGAAATGGAAAGCCCCCAAACGCAACTAGCACTAACAATATAGCCCCGTGATGCACTAGCAGGAACGATCTATATAGAGGGCCATCCAGCAAAGGTACTGTTCAATACAGAAACAATCAGTTGTAACATTATCAGCACTACCTTTATCTCTACCCACAGCATACAAACGGAACCACTACCCCAACCAACAACAGTCAATATGGTAATGAAAGATTCCCGCTCTTCAAGCCACAAGAAATGTGGGATGACCATAGGAATTGAGAAAAAGAATTAGACAAATCAGGAGATGTTGGTAGGAAACCTGGCAAAGTACGACGCCCTAACTGGAATGCCATTCCTGAAAAGATACAACGCCCTTATCAGGTGTGGGGACACAGTAGTGGAGTTTCCCAATAACAAACTGTGAGTACTATGCAAACCAACAAGTGCGGAATGCTGAGCCGCAGTTACAGATGCAACCTCAGCAACTCTGTTAGAAGAATACAAGGATGTATTTCCAGACAAGGTCCCTGAAATGCTACCTCCTGTGCATAAGATTAAGCATCACATTCGGCCGAGAGACCCATCAAATCTAAAAAACCAACAAACATACTCAATTCCAGAAGCATACAGGGAGAAACTCAAGAACTGGATAAATGAGAAATTACGAGTGTGAGTAATCGTACGACAGGAGGTTCCTGGAGTAGCACATGTGTTCATACAACCTAAGTCAGATGGAAGGATCTGCCCCCTGGCGGACCTGGAAGTAAGAAATGATAACACGATGATGGATAGTCTATCGATCCCGAACCAATAGCGGATCCTTAACCATATTAGACGAGGAAAATTCAGGAGTAAGATTGACCTGAGCGACGCATACTTCCAAACACAAGTGGACAAGGACAGCATCAAGTTCAACTCATTCAAAGCATCATTCAGAGAATTTGTCAGCAATATAATGCTACAAGGAGACATGAATGTACCAGCAACATTTATGCGAATAATGGAAGACCTCCGAAGCGAATTCTGACATCACTTTGTATGGGTATATATTGATAACATTCTTATATTCTCGCATACACCACAAGAGCATGAAAAGCATATACAGCAGGTATGTGACCGACTCAGAAAGGCAAAATTCTATGCAAGCAAAAGGAAGTCAGTACTATTTGCAGACAAGTTAGAAGTACTAGGACAGAGAGTGGATAGTGAAGGAATCCATGCATCCCCTCAGAAAATATCGTCTATCGCAGGTTGGGAAATACCCCAAAACAAAAAGGTATTGCAATGCTTTCTAGAAATAGTGAACTATGTGGCCCAGTTCCTGCCACACCATGCGACCATGATAGTACCATCAATGGACTTAACAGGGAATAGCGAATTCATGTGGACAACTACCCATCAGACCACATTTGAAATGATAAAAAAGCCAATTATTGATCACCAAGTCCTGTGGTCAGTAGATATAAGAAGCAAGGAACCAATTTGGCTAGTAACGGACGCCTCTAATTTGGGGATAGGGGCATGGGTAGGACAAGGACCCACTTACAAGATGGCTCGACGAGCTGCATTACACTGTAGGATATTCACCAATGCATAGATGAATTATGGAACCACTGATAAAGAGGCCTTAGCAATAGTGGAAGCGGTTAATGGGTTCTACAATATGCTGATAGGAAATTCCTTTACAATAATTACAGACCACCAGCCCCTGACACACCTATGAATGGCGAAAAACTGCAGCAGAAAGTAGGTTAGATGGCTCAGTACCTTAGGAAAGTACAACATGAAGATAGTCTATGCACCTGGAAGCACGAACTATTTAGCAGATACCCTTTCCGGGATATACAAAGGAGGATTAGACTTGAATCAAGGCTCTGTCCACGATCATACAAAGGAAGCAGATGACATCTCAGTTAACACAGTCTACGACCAAGAATCAAACACCATGGAATCCGAAGAAGATATCTCCCCTATCTCCCTTCCTTACTCATGGACTGTGTACCCTAAAGAGACCCCTGTAACCCCTGAAAGCCCCTGCTCAATTACTGCAGGAACTGATTGGGATGACCAGTGTACCGTGCGAAGCATGCCACCTGAAGAACTGCAACATAGCACGTTGCACTACTCGCAATGTTACGTGGATCATTGCCCATATCATCAAACCGAGATCAAATTCACAAACAACCATCCTAGACGGCTGAGAAACCCAACTCCTTACCCTTCTAATGAAGGACCAAGCCCCCCAAGTACAGCACTTGACTCAAGCCCTCCGCAATCCAGGGAAATCAAGGACTGGAAATGGAAACAAACAATCAGGGGAAGACTAAATAGCATGGGGAACGGGCCGTCCACCCTTGCCCAGCCGACGCCCAGATCTTATACAATCCCGGCATTGCTGAACCCGGAAGCCCCGGTATTCCAAATGCGAGAACCCCACAGTATGCCATCTGCTGGCCGAACACAACCCATAGAGGACCTTACCTATGAAACAATAGCAGCATTCCGAATGCCAGGACCAGATAGCCCACCACCAATTAGACGAACAGAATAATTAGAAAGCCTCACAAATCAAGCGATGGTTTCAGTAATACCCCCAATGATGAGTCAATATCAGTGCGGACTATACAATGTCTTGGAAGATGGCGAGGAGAATAACCAACCTGAGACAACCAGGGGAAGCGAGACAGAGGAGGAGCGTGATACCTTACAGACAGTGAATGAAATGATCAGGACATTCCGAGCACACATGATTGCAGCATGCTGGAGAGAACCAATATGGAAAACAGTGTATGAAAGTACGGACTCCACAGGAGACTTACCCTCCTACAAGGTTGCAAATGGAATGCTATATGCAAAAACCAGTTATGGGGAAGACTGCCTGTATATTCCGAAAGGGCTCGCATATGGAAATACGATATTAAGAGAGTGCGTTATTAGCGAAATCCACAACAAAGGCCACCACAGTTCTGAACGAAACTTACGGTACGCTAGCGAGTACCTATTTTGGCCTGAAATGCGAAAAGACTTCCGAGCGTATGTGGCCCAATGCCACACCTACCACATAAACAAAGAACCCAAAAAGTCACTGGAAGGAAAGTCCCAGAAAGTTGTCCTACCATCAGAAAACTTCGAATTGATAGCCATTGACTTTGCAGGACTCTTCCATAACTCCTAGGGATACGACACAATCCTAGTTGCGATAGATAGGTTCTCAAGATTCACATGGCTCATACCTACAACTAAGCAAGTGATGGCAATAACAATCTGGGAACTTCTAGACAACAAAATGTTTGCACCCCATAGCGACCCAACATCTCTAGTAAGCGATGCTGACCTGCAATTTGAGTCACATGTGTGGAGACAGCAGTGTCGATCGCTAGGCATTGAGCATATCAAGGTGGTACCAGGCCACCATGACACGAATGGACAAGTCGAAAGCAAAATTCGAGAATTAAAAACAGCTCTTCGAAATCAGGTCAATGCAAGACAAAATAATTGGTTTGGTGCCATACGGGAAACAGCAGCATACCTAAATGCAGGATGGTCGGAAACCTTTGGTCTGTTACCATATAAAGCTGTTTTTGGAGAAAACCACCTAATACTCCTCATAGCAAATTTCAAGAACTCCGCAGTACCGGCCACTGACAAATTGTTGAACAGACACCACGCAATCTGGAACACGGTATTTAATGCTATCAAACTGGCGCGATTTAGGGGCACACGAATGGCAGCAAAACGGCGCAGTAACCATACACAGATAGGGAAAGGTAACCTGTTATTGGTTTATGGAAGCTTTTTCGCAACGGAATCAGGATGAAGCGAGAAACTGCAACCGCCCTAGCGAGAACCGTTCAACATAATTGAATAACATGAATATACGCAAAACTACAGGGTAAAAATGGACGGCAGAATGTACAGAAACTGACAAGCGACATTCCACACATCTACTGTGAAACGATACCTCCTTGAAGACAATACCGCCATCCCCGGAACAAGCCACGCAAAGCCGCCTCCAATCACGGTTAATGAAAAATCAGAATAGCAGGTGGAGGTTATATGGGACCACAGAAAACGCTCTGACCACGACCAGTTTCTGGTAAAATAGACAGGATATCCAGAAACAGAATACAGCTAGGAACCCTGCAAGGGATTAGAAAACGCGATCGAACTGGTAAACCAATAGTGGGAGGACAACAAACCAGAGGACGAGCTACCCCCTACAATAAGCCATGTAACGGTGGCATAGAGCCCAACCCTACCGGAAATACAACACCTCCACCCAGACACGGATGAAAAAATACAAGAGGGATTTTGGACGGCCCATTTGGAAAGTGATTTCGAAAGCAGCGGAGCCAAGAATCAGGTCATGGAAGAGGAAGCAGCATACCTAACTAAGCTGGCCGAGGCCCAGTACTGGGAATAACAAGGAAAGAAACACACTATCCCACCGCCTTACGATGTCAAACTATGAGCAAGTACCGCGGAGACTGCGCTATCAGCTACTATGATTG
Source organism: Tuber magnatum (assembly GCA_003182015.1). Taxonomy (NCBI): domain Eukaryota; kingdom Fungi; phylum Ascomycota; class Pezizomycetes; order Pezizales; family Tuberaceae; genus Tuber; species Tuber magnatum. The sequence goes on from PYWC01000064.1 coordinate 611,477, forward strand.
TTGGTGAACTGTGATATGATCTCTAGATGATACCTTACACACTGACTATTCATACATATTTGCAACAAATGCCTAGAAATAACAACCGAATCAACGGGGCGCATGTGGGGCGAAACAATGTCTGACATATTCCGCTTTGGAAGTGGATGGTACCTGAGTACAGAAAAATGTGAGATATGCGTAGAGATTGAAGAAACCGAAATTAAATATAGGTACCACCCACCTCCCCCTGAACACCTAAGCGAGATCGACACCTAAGCGAGGTCAACACTAAGATATGGGTACCACCTACCTTCCCCTCAACACCTAAGCGAGGTCAATACCGAGATATAAATACCACCCATCATTCCTCAAACTCCTCCGAAGAGGAAAAACCAGACTATCAGACCTCCAAACCAAAAGAAAAACCTTTACCCTCTTACAAACCTTTACCACTTAACAAAACTAAGAAATGTCAATCTGCGAAGAAATAAGCATCAAGGGACGATACATTATCATTGACGAACTACTGCGCAGTGGAATCATTCCACTAGAGGCATACTGGAAGTTATTTTACGTTGACTACTGGGACGATTGCGGACAGATCGATGTCGAAACAGAGGGTTGGCAGAACCGGACGGTCCCAAATTACATAGATCTACCGCATTACTAGGAATCAGGTTTCTTTGTGTGTAAAGCATCCTGCCAGGAGTGGTTGGAGAAATAGCTGGAAGGGGGGGAATGGATGTTGCAGGATGACATGAGATTGTTGCAGGATAGCGGTAATGACGAGGATGGGTCTTGTGGGGACATTCAGGGGAATAGCGGGTTTACCAACTATTAGGATTTTGTGGGGTTATTTTATTTGGTGAAATGGTTATTTTATTTTGGGAGTGTAACCAGTACTGGTACTAGGTTGTTTTATGTTTGGTCACACAGTATGGTTTGATACTTGTATTGTTTCATGTGCTATCAGTTGATACACACATTGTTTTATGTTTGGTTTCACGGTATCATTTGGTACTTGTATTGTTTCATGTGCTATCGCTTGATAGACACATTGTTTTATGTTTGGTTTCACAGTATCATTTGATACTTGTATTGTTTCGTGTGCTATCGGTTGATACACAAATTGTTTTATGTTTGGTTTCACAGTATCATTTGATACTTGTATTGTTTCGTGTGCTATCGGTTGATACACAAATAGTTTTATGTTTGGTTTTACAGTCTCGGTTGATACTTGTATTGTTTCACGTGCTACCGGTTGATACACACAATGTTTTGAAATATCACTCATACTGGAGATAAGCGATATGCTGTTTTTAAAGACCACTAATTCCTACAGTGGACACGGCAGACTTCGACGGACAGTATTCTTAATATACTTGGTTGAAGGGTTACTTCTTTGATCTCCTATTACATGCAGTTCGAAGACTCCTTTTGTTAGGGGCCCTCGCTTCTTGTTGATCAACAAGCCATCTGCTCCCATCGTACTGCTACGTGACTAGGGCCTGGCCCGAACACGTTACAGATTGGGTTGAATGTGTGAATGACCACAGGGCTGGGATGGCATAAGGATACTAGTAGCTGGAGGCTGCTGGTTTCAAAAAATATAATATGTAATATAAAGAGAATGTGTATTTAAAAATTGATTGAGTATTTGTTTACATTTTGTTCAGTAATCACAATACTATGGAGTTCAGATAAAGTTCTAATATTTTTGATTCATAATACTGTTTTACCTTAAAGACATTTCAAGACATTAGAAGCAGTTTCACATCTTAATTTAACCGCCTGGCACAGTGTTCAATTATTCAAGTTTTTATAGTACAGTAAGTATAATTTAAAAGGTTTCAATAAGCTCAGCTACTAAGTTAATTAAACTAATTTAAAAATGCTATACTACAGTTACCAGATATATTAATAGCACGGTGATAGCTATCAAGTTCAGCTTAGAAAGGCTAAAAGGATAATTAGCTAGCTGATACTTAGTTGACAGCCAGTATTGCAAAGAATGAGAGAAAGAGAAAAAGAGATGAGATGGAAAATAAAAGATTGGATTAGCAGTATCAGTAACAACTTAAGCTACCGAGATATGAGATAGTATATAAGACAGCTATGACGGAGAAAAAAATTAAGCTTGCTAGGCTTACAAAGAAGTAAGCGAGAATACAGAAACACTATCAGATATATACATCAGATAACTATAGCAAGCTATTTTCAGAAACAAGTTCTAATAGCAGAAAATGCTTTAACTGCTCATGAAATTCTCTTCCTTTCCATAAGTTCACATTTTGGACATGTTTGCTCTGAATACCTATATAACAGAGAGTATGAGCCTCTATATCCTTCCTAGAAGTATAAACCTTGGTGTTCTCACTTTGGTTCTCTTGATTTGTTGAGGATATTTCTGAAACAAAAAACTCATTCTTATAAATTCTTCTTTTATTCTCATAATCTATCACAAAACCATGTAGAATAATACAAACATGTAACTATACAGCAACCATATTCATATCTTATACTGTATGTACTGTAATTCATAACACCTGTAGTGACTAAAATCATCCCTGCAAATATCCAATAGTATGCTTACTTCTAGTATGTACAGTTAAGAAGTAGTAATTAAAGGTCTTATTATCCCTCTTAGGACTAGTGGGTATTGTATATGAGGTTATCAGCCAGGACTCGATTGGATATCCTGAATCAATCCAGTACCACTCGTTTGGACTAAATAATACTGCATACTTTTGAGCAAGTCGAGTGTCATCTCAGGCACTTGAATTGGAAGTGCTTCTAATAAAACTAAGGCAGTAGTCAATTATATGTAGATCAGGAGTATTGATTATCCATTTAAATATTCACACTTTAGTTTTATAATAATATTATTTAACCATAAAGATGATTTCATACTTAAATATTGACAGAGTAATTGCTTTTATAATCAAAAAAGAATTCTCTAAAATAGTGTTACTTTATAAAAAGTAGAATAAGCATTTCATCAATCATACACTATCCACCTCTTCACTCTAGGATAACCTTGCTCTCTACCATCCTCCATGCCTTTTCCTAGTATTGAGAGTTAAACCGTTGGCCAACTAATATGAATTTTAGGCAATCCACTCTCTAAGACTACCTTTAACACTCTTCTTACCACCCTATCAACTGTTCCTTTACTTATTTCAGCCTACTCTGCAAGGTGTAATGGGCAGAGTCTATACATACTCAAGAGCAGATAGTTCAAAGCATACCATAGTTGATGGAATAAGAAATAGGTGCAGGTATACAAATAAGATGTGTTTGTATCAAGGCTTACAAGAGATCAGAGCCAGGGTTCCAGGATTCAGGGTCAGGGTTCACAGGTTTAAGTAATATGAAGAAGAGACAAAAATGTAATTTCTACCAGTGCCAAGGTTATGGCTGGCCGCTACAATCTCTGGTTGCTTGCTGGCTCACAACTAGAACATACCTTTAGAGTGCTTAGTCACTCAATATGACTTTATAGTTCAACATGACCTGTGGCTCCACACAACCTTTTGTGGCTCAACACAACTTTTTTTGTAGCTTAACACAACTTTTTTGTAGCTCAATATTGGTACATGATATTACTTTATGGCTTAATATAACTTTAAAGCTCAAAGAAACTTTATAATTATGTATAACTTTGTAGCTCTAAATAGCTCCAAAGAGCTCAAATACAAAAAAATAGATAAAGCAAGCAGAGTGTAAGCCTTTCCTTAATGAGATAAAATTATATATAAAGAATAGGTAAATAAGTTTAGCCTGCAAAAAGAAAATGTCAAAACTTATAGTTATTAGTATTAGGAAACAAGTAAGGTTAGAGAAAATATATGTAAGGTAGAATGTTTTGTACTATAGACTTATAAAGTAATTTTGAGCTAATAAAAAATTACCTTGAGCTACAAAAAAGGTTGCGTTGAGTCATAAAAGGTTGTGTGGAGCCATAGGTCATATTGGGCTGTAAAGTCATATTGAGCTAGTAGGTACCCTGAAGGAGTGCTAGAGTTGTAAGCAAGTAAGCAACCAAGGGTTGTGGCAGCCAGCCACAATCTTGGCATAAGTAAGTGCAGGTGTAGGTAGGAAATTACCAGGTTGCATAAATAAAGTAAACTATTATACCAAGGGGCATACCCCTTTATATAATAAAGAAAATTCCTCAACTGACAAATCCCAACACTCCTAACCCCTTCCTTACATGCAGCTGCAATCTTCTATCAGTTTCTATAAGATTCCATTATGTAAAACCTTGGCTAAGCCACCACTCCAATGGTTAGGCAACTGTCTAACTCACGTTCCGGTATATGTAACCAAAAACCCAATACTGTTATACCCTGACCAGGTAGCCATGATACAAGTTTTGACAGAAAGGCCCTATTTCTATGGTTGCCTAAAGGTTTAAGAGTGACAAGCAATTACTTTTTAAGCTGAAGTTAAGTGATAGCTGACTTCATATTGAAGCTCAAAATGGGTCTTAATATCTCAAGTAGAGTGTCAAAAGTGAGTAGTGATATACAGCCTTGTTGTCGGAAAAGATCAGGCCATAATTATAATAATAGGTTAAGCAGTTATCAATCAAGGCAGATGACTGGGGAAGTGGGATTTGAGAATAGAGATATCATTTGTGTATGATCTTGTTGATTAAGCTATCAGCTATCTCTTTCTCTGACTCGCTTGAGGAGCTTGAGCTGTAACTGGATTATAAATCTGAGTTGATACTACTGAGCATATGTAGTACTGTAAGATCTTGTACCATCTTCACTCAACTCCTTGTTGACATTTGATATATCCTGGCTGCTATTGTCTTTGACCTTTAATTTCTGTCTGGAGTAAAGGAAATTCTATCATCACATATCTGAGTTGTATTTTTGCACCTCCTTCTTCTATGAGATAATTCAATCTTAGTGGTGATAGTCATAGTGTATAGGGTTTTAATTTAATAATTAGCATACAGGTTAAAATTTCATTTGGTTAGCACTTCAGGCTAATCACTAGTGCATAGTACTAAAACTGATCTCTAAAATGATTCACAAACCTGCAAACTGCCTGTTTTGCCAGTTGGTAGTTTGGGCAGTTTTGATCATTTTAGCAGTTTCAGTATATAAAACATGTTCAGGCTGGGCCCTAGTCACGTAGTAGTATGATAGAAGCAGATGGCCTCTTGATCAACAAGAAGCAAGCACTACTTACTCTAGAAGGCTTTGAGAGGGTGTAATAGGAGAGTAAAGAGATAACTATTCAACAAAGTATATTTAGAATACTATCAGTCGAAGTCTGCTGTTTCCATCGTGGAAATCAGTAGTCTTTAAATACAGCATATTGCTCCTCTCCAGTATGAGCGATATTCCAAAACATTGCATGTATTAATTGATAGCACACGAAACAATACAAGTATCAAACAATACTGTGAAACCAAACATAAAATATGGTGTATATCAACTGATAGCATATAAAACAATACAAGTATCAACTGATACTGTGAAATCAAACATAAAACATTGTATGTATCAACTGATAGCACACGAAACAATAAAAGTATCAACTGATACTGTGAAATCAAATATAAAACATTGTGTGTATCAACTGATAGCACACAAAACAATACAAGTATCAACCAATACTGTGGAACCAAACATAAAACATAACCTAATACCCATACCTGTTACAGTACAGCTCAGAACTGACTAAAACTGTAAAAATGGCTACCTGTGAGTGCCCCTATTAGACGACTTTGCTTGTAATACTGTACAGTATAATACGATAGACTAAAACGTGTTACTCATGCTAAGAGTATGGCTTGCAGCCACACCCCCTGGCTGCTCGCTCACTCACAACCTGAGGCACTCTCAAGAGAGTGTCTGCCGGCTCAACATAACTTGCCAGCTCAACATGACCTGTGGCTCAACACAACCTTTTATGGCTCAACATAGTATTGCCTATCAGTACAATTTTGCAACTTAATATAGTTTCTTCATAGTCCAATATGATATTGCTATTCAGCTTAAATGTATTTATTTCTTTACAGCTTAATAGAATATTACTACTCAACTTAAATGTATTAATTTCTTCATAAATCAATAGAATATTCATATTCAAATTGAAAATATTTATTTCTTTTTAGATCAATGGAATATTGCTATTCAGCTTTAGCTTATTTATTTCTTTATTGATCAATAGAATATAGCAATTCAACTTCACTGAATTTCAATAGCAGAATAACAATATCAAGTCCTATAGTTTCTACTATACTATTTTTATTTGATTTATATCAAATCTAAAGTATAAGTACCGTAGTTACAACTTAGAGATACCTGCTTCAGTCAAATTTCAAAAACTACCGACAAGCTCCTCAAGTTCTCTTTACTGAATCTGATATCCTCTTACTAATCTCCAATATTACAAATTCAAGCCCAATTATGCCTCCAGTTCCACTGATAGTTATGCTCCCCAGCCAGTGGGTAAAGCCATATGAAGATACTGAGACCAGAATCCAGGCTGCTCATGTATCTTTGTAAGGAATAGAACATGAGAAACTGAACCTTGCAGCTCTGGCATGCCAGTACAAAATTCTAGTTTCACGACTCTGAGTACATTGGAATGGGGTTCCCTCAAAGCAAGATTGACTAGCAACAAATGGAAAGCTTTCTGAGAACCAAGAATTAGCTGTATGTCAGTATCTTGATCAGTTAGATGCGATCGGAACGAGTACACATCTGCAGATGCTTTCAGATTGTGCAAATACAATTCTGAAAAATGCTCATCCAGGACCATCTCCAGTACCAGTTATAGGTAAGTACTAGGTGCAACGGTTTCTTTCTTGGTATCCTGATTATTCAATTCAAAAGCAACGTACAATTGATATCAATAGAAAAAATGCTAATCAGCCAAATGAGATACAAGATTGGTTTGAATGATACAAGGCTGTTTGGAATCAATATAGCATTCAGACTGAAGATTGCTATAATTTCGATACAACTGGCTTCCGAATTGGCATTGGATGTGACCAGTGGATTGTTACTCGAGACCCCTCATGACAGTCATATTTGGCAAGTTTAACAAGCTGAGAACTGATTTCTGTTTGTGAAACTATCAGTAGTAATGGAGCAGTTTTGCCACCTTTGGTTATCATCTCTGGTGTTATTCACCAGAAGTCCTGATATAGAGCAACATCAATACCCAATGATTATCTTATCGGAACTTCGGAAACAGGATACAGCAATGATATCTTGTCAATGAAATGGTCAATCTATTTTAAGCAGTTTTCTCAACAGCAAAAAGTTGGTACTTATCGTCTTTTACTTCTCAATAGCTTTAGATCCCACTGCATAAAGCAGTTCATTGATTTCTGTGACCAGTATAAAATTATTATCTTTTGTCTTTCTTCTCACACCAGCTATCTCATTCAGCCTCTTGATGTTGTAGTATTTCAGCCCTATAAGTATTACTATACTGAGGCTTTTGAAGCAGCTACCCATACAAGTTGTGGAGAGTTTAACAAGATAGAGTTTCTGGATTCTATTGACTCTATCTGAAAACAGACCTGCAAGTCAACAACAATCCGATCTGCATTTAAGGCTGCTGGCCTTATCCCCTATAATCCAAATATTATTATATCGAAGTTACAAGAGGCTATTATGCCTCAAACCAGCCCTATTACACCACCAAGAGGATATGCACCTACTGTTCTTCTTACTGTTTGTAGCCTGAAACAAATAAGTGAGGAATTACAAAAAAATGCTAGAGACCTATCGCCATCCTTTCAGAAAAAACTAAAAATGGTATTACAAGTGGTGTTAGCTCAAGCTCAGTCAGGAGCTTTTGCAAAGGAACATATAGAACATACTCAGGTAGCTGAAGAAGCAAGGGCTGCAAGATGTAAGGCACAAAACCGAAAAGGAGGTGTTCTTGATACTTTCCAAGCTCGTCAAATGGTAAAAAGTCGAGAAGATGCAAAGTTGGAAAAGGCTGAGAAACAGCTACAGCAGGCCAAAAATGCAAAGAGGTGAATTGAACACGCTGAGCAAAAGCCTCTTCTAGATGAGGTTCAATTATGGTTGAAAAAAAGAGGGGAAATTCAAGCCTATAAAAAAAAAATAGGAAAGCTTATTATTAAAGGTATTAAAAAGCAAGTGAGATTAGGAAAAATAAATGTAAATTAGAAGGTTTTGTACCATAGACTAATTCTGACATATTCAGCCACACTGTTGAGCCACAAAAAGTTGTGTTGAGCCACACCCTTGGCACGAGTAGAAAGCCTCTGCATGACTCCCTACATCCGCGGTGGTGACCCACAATTCGAGTGAGGATTCATGACCATGCAGCACACCTGAAACCTTGACCGAGGGTCTTGCGGGCGTGGCCAGATATATCGTATCATACCGTACGGTAGGTGAGGGTGGTGTGTGTCCACCGCCTTCTTTGAAACCTACCCATCAAAAGTGGTCCGAGAAGGCCACATCGCTGCAACAGGGGTGTGCTCGAACATCATGATATGGTAATCAGTACTGTATGACACGAGTATTATACAAGCGAAGGACGCCTCACAAATGATCACTCGAAAACCTTGTACAACTTATCCTCAGTCGTACAAGAGTTGTTTACAGTTCTATATCACCCAACCCACAGGAACGCCAGATATGCTATGGGAAGGGCAAGATGAAAGCGAAAAGGAAATAAAAGGAAATAAAAGAAAAATAATCTCAAACTATACAGTTCAAACCTCCATACTCTTGATCGGGTGTAATAGCATGCTCCTTAGGCACATTCTGCCATGTACGCTTTCGAACTTTTCACCCCCCGCGCTGTCTACCTCCATCCCGACCCACCGTCTCCACAGTTTTGAGGCAAACTGTGCGTTATAGTACCAACTTGTTCCTTGAAAGTTGTGCTCTCCCTTCCCGAAGACACTTCCCCTCCCGCCAGCGCTCCCCTTTGGACCACCGTTGAACGTCCTTTCCAGGTACTTTAGTGGCCATGCCCTATCGACGAACAAAGGGTGCGGTGCAAAAACAGCTTTAAGCCCATGGTGCAGCGCAACCGATGGTGGCCACATCTCCGAGCACATGGCGTGGCCATGAAGGGCATTTTCGGCATGCATTCTCATGAGAAGTTTTCGGGAAAGCCTAGCGACGGCTACGATAGCGGTACGGCGTGGTGGACCTTTGGGAGACGTGTCCTCGATGGGGAACCCGTAGCCAGTGCTATCGCCCGAGAGAACCCAGGTCGCATCTTCCGGGTCGAAAACCGGGTTTAATGATATGAGATCAGCTGGCTCGCCTACCCCCCACGTAGATTCCGTGTCTTCCTCCGGGGTCGGGAAGGGGGGCTTCGGATCCGTTGGAAATATCTTGACACTCTCTACCGGAACAGGTCCCCATATTGGTTTCGGCGATTTTGCTGCCACCGCCAAAGAGAAGTTTGCCCAGCTACCGTGGACAGAAGGAATGTAGTAGCGCTCATTGCGCTCCCAGAGATGCTTCCGTGGTTGCTTAGCAGCCCAAGCGTCCATCCCGGAGAACAGCTCATAGAAATGCCCGATGTATCTCACGTCCATCTCCCAATTCCATACAAAGTCGAACTCAGGATGGCGATATGCGAACTCTTGAACCGGAAAAAAACTAGATCTGTAGACCCCATGAAGTCGATTGCCACGGAAGGTGTTATCCTTCAAGTTGTTATAGATCGCTCCCATCATGCTTTCGCTCCAGAGCTCCGCTATTCCCCAGAATTCCTCGGGGACACTTTCCTTTAGTGTCTTTTCGTAAAGCTTTTTGGAGGCCCAGATTGGGAGCTCGTTGTCCTTAACATGGACGAGGAGATAAACTGTGAATTCACCACCAGAATTGAGGCTCAATTCTGAGATGAGTGATCGGATGTTAGCCATATCGCTGGGTTTGTACTCGTAGCCGGCCCATGTTCTCAGAAGAATGGCGGCTCGAGGGCGAGGCTTCTTCCCATCAGATTTCTCGGAGCGTCTGTTGGATGAGGGCACGCTCTCCGCTAAGACCCCCTCTGGGTCCAGATCCTCCGGGCCCAACGTGCCGAACCGGTCCTTGTTCTTCTCGACGCATTCCCTTTGTAACTTCCCCCAGTCGATCCCTCGCCAGTCGATCGCCTTTACAGGAATACCGACCTGCCCCCACCCAGCCTCATCTCCATCAGCGATGCCCCCACCATACTCTGCTGCGCCCAGGCCACCATTCTCCTTGCCGTATCCATAGCCATAAGTTCCGTATCGTCCATATCGATCAAAGCACAAATCATCCCTCAATCCCAATAAGGAATGACTTCCGAATATAGCTGTCGGCATACCTAAGACGCTCTCATTAGCCTACACCTCCACACCGGAAATGGCCAGAGCCCATACCTTGGGGAATGCCTTCGAATGTTCTAATTTCCGGCCTGTCCCTCTTTTTCCCCGACAAATCGGTCCCGTAAGAACACCCTTTATATGTCCCCCACCAAGCACTCTTATACTCCTCTGACCCAAAATCGGGATAAGGATTGAAGACCGCGCTTTTCGCCTCCTTCATAACCTCCGGACTCCCGAGATCCCCGGTAATCCCTATAGGGGGATACTCCGGTCTACTACCCCTCACCAACCTCCCCAACCCAGAATAATACCCTTCCAACAGCGTAAAATCTTCCCACCTCGGCTTCTCCACTGCAACTTTAGCCTTCGCGATCACTCGACCCGTAGAATGGCGGATAGCAACTAGTGAGAATCCAGCGATTATGACGGTAACCGACGTGAGAATGATCATGAGTCTACAGATGGCCCTTTTCAATCGGGGGGTGACCGGGCCGTTTGGCGGGCATCGCCATTGTTCCGAGGACCCGGCTGGGTTCGAGAGTGGGAGGGTACTGTAGAAGTGTCCTTTCGTGAACGGATTCCATGACATTGTAATCTGCACAATTAGGGTATTCCTTATTCTTATTTTGAAGTTCGAGGGTGAAGAAGAAGAGGGATTATACGTTCTCCAGCCCTCTATGGATGTCATGAGTAGTTGGGGGGGATAATGAAGGGCGGACAGCTGGTTGGCTCAATCGCTCGATAAAAATGCACACATCTGGAGTGCCCCGATTTCGTGATTGACGTATCATAGAAATTTTCGCTCGTAACGTTCGTGAGGCGGTAGAAAGGAAACTGAATACAGAGAGGTCATCGATGTTCGAGATATCCACACTGGTTGGTTGTCACGGGGCAGTCCTGAGCTTTCGCCGATGCTATAAACAAGCTGTCGTTGTCACGGCAACCGTTTTCTAACATGATACCAGCTTGAACCCCAAGCCGGTAGCAAAAAAAAAAAACACCGTTCCAGGCGCTTGTGGGGACCGGGATTAGGTTGCCGGTAACGCGGGCGGAGCCCGCGTAAAAGAACCCTCTAGCCTAGGCCGCACTACCGGTGTAGCAACAATCGCATAAGTTAGGTATTGATGGCTAGCCACCGGGGGCTAGATCCCCACTGCGATACCACTGGGAAGCTTTTCATAGTCTAACCGAACGGTAGAATAGACGGTGGCGCAGCTCGCGGAAGCTGAAAACATTACTCGAGTGATGTGATGTGATTATCTGCACTAGATACTGTAATCTACTCGTAGCTAATTTGGGGAGGAAAGCGCCCAGCATATTGACATTTTTCCACTATCCAGCTGGAGATGGGTAGTGCCATAATTTCGTATATAAATTCCACGTCTATCGCTAACCACTACCGTATGTTAAATCCGACAAGCTCGTCATCGTCGTTTATTGTTGAAAAAACAGACCGTACGCCGAACAAACAAGGTAAAAAATGGGAGAAAAAAATCATCGAGAAAAGAAACAGTCGTAAGACCTCCCATCTGAATTACCGTTGTTGAAAAACCGGCTCCTTTCCAAAAAATAAACACGAAAACAACAAGCTGAGATTGAAAGGAATGAAGGGGAGAGGGGACATAAATCAAGCTTTTTGTTCGTAATATCATCGGCCATTAGGATATTGGGGGTATAATTATTCCTGGGACCACCTCTGCTCACGCTGTGTACTAACCGTTCTTCCTTCGAACCCTTCCTTCCAAGCCCAATATTCGGCTAGGCGAACCTCGGCGTAAGAAGCATAGTCAAAATCGATTTGACTGATAGTGGCTTGGATGAGTGCCCAGACGCCCCTGTATTTCCTCGGTTTAGTGTTCGTCGCATTCACAATTAGTTGTCGAACGTCTTACCAGTAAAAGCCCGGGACGCCTTTGAATAGGTCAACTTCATTCATGAGTTCGTCGATCTGACTGGCACTAATGGCTGCTGCTGTTGCACCGGAGCGGTGCAACTCAAAGCTACTGACCATGAAGTCGATTGCCACGGAAGGTGTTATCCTTCAAGTTGTTATAGATCGCTCCCATCATGCTTTCGCTCCAGAGCTCCGCTATTCCCCAGAATTCCTCGGGGACACTTTCCTTTAGTGTCTTTTCGTAAAGCTTTTTGGAGGCCCAGATTGGGAGCTCGTTGTCCTTAACATGGACGAGGAGATAAACTGTGAATTCACCACCAGAATTGAGGCTCAATTCTGAGATGAGTGATCGGATGTTAGCCATATCGCTGGGTTTGTACTCGTAGCCGGCCCATGTTCTCAGAAGAATGGCGGCTCGAGGGCGAGGCTTCTTCCCATCAGATTTCTCGGAGCGTCTGTTGGATGAGGGCACGCTCTCCGCTAAGACCCCCTCTGGGTCCAGATCCTCCGGGCCCAACGTGCCGAACCGGTCCTTGTTCTTCTCGACGCATTCCCTTTGTAACTTCCCCCAGTCGATCCCTCGCCAGTCGATCGCCTTTACAGGAATACCGACCTGCCCCCACCCAGCCTCATCTCCATCAGCGATGCCCCCACCNTGGCGGGGTCCGCCATCTCCTGAACAGAGCAAGCACGTCCGGGCACATAGCGATAGAGAAGACCATTGGCGAATCGACCGAGAAGTTCGGGTGCAAGGTTGAAGCGAGAGAGTAGGAGATGGGAAGCGCATTCGCCTAAGTGAACATAAGTCAGTTGCTAAGCCCTGGATGCTGTTTCCGGAGCTGGGAAACCAACGTTCACGGTCAATCAGAATACTCGTATCTCTTCCATAGGCACGCAAGAGAACAGACTCATCATCCTCAATTCTTCTGGCTTCGGGAGAGGCAATCCCCTCGGGTGGGTTGTGAATGCATTTGAGAAGCTGGGTAGAAATGGTTAGCACTGGCACAATTAACGACCAAAGGGATGAGCAACTCAAGCTGCATTGGAACCTGCGGGAAGCAAGGATTGGGGGGGGGGGGTTGTATCACGAGATCCCACATTATTGGTGAGGGGGGGTAGGCAGTCACAGGGGACCCAAGATCGCTATAATAATAGCGCCCCAAAAAGGAACAAACTAGAAAAGAAATCAATGACACCCACAGTATTCGTAATTCCGTCGGTAAATCTCACGATCTTCAGACCGCGGCCCCCTCTTGCTGGAGCCCACTCTGGAAAAAGGGTATATATTAGCTGTGAGGCGGAGGCTTGAGAATTCGCTACGCTGTATGATAGCGGGATGTTCGGCAGCTCGTCTATCTTCGAGGCGGTAATTATGGATGATGGCTTGGTGGACATGTTCAGGGTGGTGGGATTACGTTGTGGGGCGGCTTACACGGAAGCACTAACAGAAGAGTGTAAAGGGGGTGGGGGTTGTGGGGGAGAGTGAGAGGTAGATTCTACGGTAAAGTCTGGAGTGCAGGAATTGATGCGAGGAATTGGGATCCGAATGGCAGTGTTGGAGATGGTGGTAGTGACGGGTTAAGTGATGCTGGAGCAATAGGTAGGGCGAAGGTAGGAAGAGGAAGGGGATAAGAGGGAAGGGAGAGAAGGGAGAGAGGAGGAGGAGGAGGAGGAGGAGGAGGAGAAGGGGGAGAAGGAGGAGAAGGGGGAGAAGGAAGAGAAAGGGGGAGGAGCAGGAGAGAGGTATGGAATGGAAAGGCAGAGAGGTGATGGGGGAAGAACAGAGTGTCTCGTGCTTTGCCCTCTAAGGGGCGACGGACGACATGTGCCTTTTCCTCCCGCACATTTCAGATTTGTTGACGCTATGGCTGGCGTTGGGTGGTTGATAAGGTAGATGCTAGGGATTAGGGATCCCAGATGCCAATTTGCTTTTCCTACGCTTCCATACCGGTAGGTGTGCAGTGGCGAGGCTCCACAACTTTTTTTCTTCTTCTCCTGTGGGGTCTTCGGTCCTGCAGATCGACTGCCGAGGGCAACCATTCAGGCCCCAGCTTCGCAGATGTTTTTTTTGCCATCTGATTATGATGGGTGTCACAGAGAAATCGGTATGATATATCGAGGATCCGGAAGCCATGAACACTGGTGCCATACGTTGCCCTGCGAATCCCGATTGTGCTGGTACTGTACAGTACTCGTACAGCATCGCTCGTGGCCTATTCTTTGTTCTAAGGTATCGGAGCCGGTACAGAGACCACCGCACAGCACAGTCCGTTTGACCCAGCGCCCCAGGAGGCAGGAGCGTGAATTCTACGAGTATCATATCATACTGCCGACGAGAATGTTGGGTGAAAACTTTTGCCCAGCGGACATTTGCACCGTCACCGTACTGAGAAGTACCGGGGCCCGTGGTGCACTTCATCCTGGAAATCACAGGGGATTGGGGGAAGGAAAAAGTTTCATGTCGCCCTTCCTTCCAAACCTAGCAGAGATATCTCTCTTCAAGTCGCGTTATCGGTCTTTAAATGTTTTTTTTTTTGGAACCACGCGACACCATTTGACCCCGGACGCAAAAAAAGCGCAGGTATGATACTGTATCATACCCTGCTGGGAGAGGAAATACTTTGCAATTGCCAATATGATTCGGGGGGGCAATCTGTGGGCTTCTGGGAGAGAGCCCAAGAGTACCCCTGCCTTGTCATTTCGTGCCTCACCCTCAGTTGCCAACACAAGAACTCAGTAAAAAATAATAATAATAATCGATGACTATGTTGGACCTCACCCATCTCTGTTTCCCTCCTGAGCTGTTCCCCCGCGCTACTGCACCGCCGACTCCCTATTCCGCTAACACTCACACGATCAACGGCATCTACCGCGTTCTGCGATCGAATCCGGCTATCATAGCACGAGAGACAATTGTGTTTCAAAAAGAGAAAAAGAACAACCGAGAATTTGTGTCATGCTGCATCGGCAGATGACAAAATTTCTGCAGGGCTTAAGATCCTGAGTCAGGCTGCCATGGGTGTCAAGTGGCTCCCTTGAGGGCATACCAGTGCTGGTGCAATAGACTGGAGGAGGAAGTGGTCTTAATTGTCGAGGCTATTGCTGCCATCGCATGGGTACTTCTCACCGAGTTGCTGGCGCCTCGGCGCGCCCTAGATGCGGCTTGACTGGTATCGCCTTCGGAATCGCTGCGGCTGCCTCCCAACAGCCGGACATGGCAGACTCAGGCTTCTTCGATCCCCCAAGCCGCATCCAGCCGCCTACCGCAATACGGCACGACAGCTTGCCCCAAGGGAAGAAAAATTTTGCCGCTGGTCCCGCTCACCAATCTTCCTGTCGGTAAATGAGACAGTTCGATTATTATCCCCGGGGGTGGAAATTTTTCACCGCGGTACCTTACAGCATCACTGGAATCCACCATCACAAAAGATCACCCGCAAAGAATCTCCGCCAAGCCCGCCAGGAATGCAAGTTTTTGTAGGCGGCACCTAATTTACTAATAACATAGGAGGTGGGGAAACGAATGGGGGGGCTCAACGAGCAATACACTAGAGGTGTCTTGGCGGACAGTGGTTTTGCTTGGTCTCTTCTTGAGCCCCCCGTGTTCGTTGTCCCTCTTCTACCGTATGTTACCGGTATTAGAGAGTTTGCGCACGGAGACCTAGGTGGCGGTAAATTTCATTAATATATGTTATGCTAAAAGGCTTGGAGACCTCGGTGCCCGAATGCACCTGGTCGAGGCCCAAAAGTCAACTTTAAAGATCTAACGTGGGTGCTATGGGTCATCACCTAGCTATGGGTCAGATACTTTTAGAGTATCCCAGTTATCAAAAGGGCAACTACACAATCAGGATTATTCCAATTACTCCACAATTGTAATCATAGCTTCATAATACAATGTTGAATAATCCACCAAGTTTTATTTGTGAAAAATAGTTCAAGAAAAGTAGAGAGAGACAAAGTGTATAATATTGTACAAGGGGCTTCAAATCTAAATATCTTGATCAGAATCAATAATATAGCTAATCTGATACCTTATAGAGTGATGAGAACATCTCATAATTCCCTGCTGTATGTTCCTTTTGTGATTTTGCTGCTGGAAAAGGTAAGCTATTGAAATCTAAGGGTCAGAAATATGGCTTACACTTGGTGGATCAACCTTATCATTACTATGCATACCACTACTGCAATCAGAGCTCTCCTGCTCTTCTGAATCACAATCACTATCCTCAATGGCTACTGCTTTCGCATTTGACTTTCTATTTCTTTACTGATTGAGTTTTACAAGCTTGGCTACTTGTCACTTCAATGATTTCGTCGCCTTTTTGGTATCAAGTACTTCACACTTGCAGTAGAGATGAGCAAGTTGCTTTGATTCTAGAATGACACCTCTCTTAAGCTAACAGCAATCTGGCTTAGTACTCTTGCTTGCAGCTTGTTGTTGGCACAGTAGCTTCTTGTTGATACTAAGTTCTGCTTTACTCTCATGATGGAGTGAAAGGAGTTCATCAAAATATTGCTTCATTTGAACTTTAGATTCTGCTTGTTGGACATCCGGAACCTTTTTAACTAACTCATTAATATTAGTAGAGCACTCTGATCTTTCAGGAAGTGCTCTAAGTCCTTGTTAGCAAGTTCCCAAAGCTGGTGGTACTGTGATCTTCAGTTAGAGATTTGGATCACGCAAGATATGGTGCTAATTGAAGGAGATAATACTAGTTACTTTCTATGCTAAAAGTATATTCCTCTTTGTAAAGTCCTTGAGTCTGGCCTTTTGCAGCATAGGGTAGAAGTCTCTTTTGTGTAGCTTTGAATATGATCCTGCAGCTTGTATCATTTCATCTACTTGTTGTTTGTAATATATGTTAAGAGAGAAGAACAACCCAATATCAAGGGGTTGAAGTATATGAGTAGAGTATAGAGGGAGTCAGAGGAAGTGAATATTCTTACTTATTGCAAATTCAATAAACTGGAAGTTCTCATAATGTGAATTGTGACCATCAAGAACTAATATTTGATATTGGCTTATTCCTTTTTAGGGCCTTGTTCTTGACTCAAATATTTGAATCAACTATTCATATATGATTTGGTAATTAATATATTCTGTTGGTGAATGAGAGAAGAAGGCATCTTGCTTTTCTTCAAACTCAATATTACCATGGTGTCCTATAAGATATGACCTTACAGGAAAGATAACAAGTGGTGGTAAAACAACTCCTGCTCACAACATTGCTTTAATATCAGTCACTCAACTGCGATTACCATCCTAAATAATTTTTAGATTCTTTTTTGATATCTGACAGATCACCTGGTCACCAGCACAGAGTTTTAGAGCAAATCCCTTCTCATCTGAATTTCAAATATCCTTCTCTTTTATATGAAACTTGCACCAAATATTGTAGAATCAATTGAGTTGATACTCAAATCATTGAAGATCTATAGCCAATGCTCATTGTTTGTCAAGTATCTTTCCAACCTTAGATTGTACTGTTGGATGATGTAACAAGAATTTTTCCAACTGGTTCTCTTCCACTTTATGTATTCTGCCTTGATCTTTCAAAATCACTCATGCAATTGGGAAAACATAAGTGCAGTATGAAGGAAGACTATAACCATTCCATTTATCAATCCACTTGATCAATGTATCCTCTTCTTTATTGCTGAGTAGTTGTTGAGTTGGATGTGATTGAGTTGCTGGTCTTGTTTGTCCCATATGTTAGTTATTTACAATAGTGTTTGAAATACCAAATTGTTGACTTGCTTTACGAATTGAAAGTCCTGGGGTTGATTGAAGCACCTTATACATAGTGGCTATTTGTACCTCCTGGTTGGCATTTTTTCAGGCATTTTGGAAGGTGATTGGATATCTGGTTGTAGAGATATAATTGAATACAGAGAATTGGGTGTTTGTAGAATATGGTTGAAGAAAGTGGCATTAGTAAATCTAATAGCTTGCCTTATATACTTGAGATATCTGGCCAATAACTTGCGGAAGAATAGAGCATATCCTATCTATTGTGCTTATATTAATGACAATGGCAATTAAGTAGTATTTGGGCCATTGTTGTTGACAATAGATATATTATCCATAATAGTTTATGCTTTCAATAGCAATATCAAAAATGATTATATTGCAAATTTTATTATATTTGGTGCATACCAGTTATACATAATAGGTCCATAGGGAGGGTAACGATTATAGAAGTAATGATTGTTGTTTTATTCACTCTTTTATACATGATTAATAAGTAAAATATATGACCTATAGCTAGGTACTAACCCATAGCACCTCCAAATATGTTAGAGTAAGTTTCTAGGTATAGTAGATGCAATTCAAACTGTATACCAGGCTGAAGCTTGAGTATTACGTGGCTGAGCAGGCTAAAATGCCAAGAGTTCATGTTTGGATTAGGTTATATGTATTTATTTTCAGGATTTATGATAGAATCAATATCATATATCATATATATCACAACACAATAGCAATAAAAAAGAAAATTTAGATCACATTTTACCTGAACTAGTCTAGAATAACAAGACTTCAATCAAGCTCCCTTGCTGCCTCTGAAATATGGAGATGGCTCTTGTACTTGTGCTGTATAGCTCTAGTAAAGTCCTAAGAACTATAACTTATTGTTTAATGATATATATTTAGAATGTCATTGTTACACATAGGATGAACTGGCATATGGTAATGGGCGTGTCACATGGTCATTAGCAAAGGGTCACGTGTTCGATCCCAGGGCCTATCAGGGTATCTGGAGGACGAGTGGGTTTCTACCAATACGACTACAACACAAAACCCTCATTGACACCAGGACCGAAGGTCGCCGAGCGCGGGGCTTTGGCTAAGTCTCTACGAGAGGACACTCAGCTATACTGACAAGGTCGAACAAATAAAATTGTGGAAAGAAAATTGTGTGTTGGTTGTGAAGATAAATATATGTAAAGATTCCTCCACTCCGCTAATGGATAGATGCCAACTGGGAGGAGGTCAGCTACTCTGATAGGAGTCCCCAGCTGCCATGCAGGCAGTAAGACTGAATTTCAAGTCTGTTGGTGGAGCAATGCAGAGGAAAATCCTGGCGAGGGACGATGCCCAAGAGATGATCATTTGGCTACACCCAGAGGCATGATAACGTAGAGCTCTCTGATGGCCTACCACGTGAAAGGTCATCACAGAGCGTAACAAGAACTAAATGCCATTGGCGCGATAAGACAGGAGTAGGTCCCCTGCAGGTTGACGCAGATGGATAAGGAGTCCACCTGCATTGATAAGTCTGCCGTTGGAGTGGATCACTTCATATACAGAGATACGACCAGTAGCTGCTTGGCATAGTGAAAGGGTTCGAGTGACTATGATTAGAGCAAATACTGCAAGATGAGGGATGGGAGACTCTTTCCGCTATTTATAGAAATAGGAGTCAAGCACGGTAAAGGTTTTCACGGTCTACAAAGTTTGCACAGAGGAAGGTGGGAGTAATAGATAGCCTGCGAACACCCAGACGCGCAATATAAATATCGAGGTGCCTCCCGTGCTTTTACTGGAGATCATCAGAGACAAAGAAGAGATCCTATCAATATATTCATTAAACATTACACTTGTTATAATACTTTTATCTTGACATTCCAAGTGAGACTTCCTAGCAATCACTTTATCACACATCCGGCCTTAGTACAAACCTGCTGGTGCTTAGAGTGGGCTATCACCTAACACTATAATGGTAACCTCTACACTACTGAGGCTTGCAACGATATTCTCAAATGAGCCTGGAGGACACTGTATCTAATACTCTCTACTACCTATTTCAAAACTACCTCTACCAAAACCCACACATCTACAAGCTCCGGTTTGAGCTCACTCTAAGTGAAGTTTTCCAAGATGAAAATATTGCTTTCTGGTTCATTGATTATGGGATCAAGTGGGCCCTCGAGACCCTCACACTGATTCAGAAGAAAGACAAGATGTCACAACCAAGAATCGAGGAAGGATCTATGGATTCTAGCGACACAAATATGTTGCATGCTGAGGGGCAGTAAAGGCTGATTAGTGCATGGCAGCCAGGCCAAAATAGTCTGTACCCACTACTGCTAGCACGACCAGGGCTGAAAGATAACATTCCTCCATTACGGCTAGGCTCTACACCCACTCTTAGAAAGCCATCAGGGCTGCCAGCACCCAGGGGCCCTACTGGAACTGTTACAAAGAGGCGAAATGGACAAAGGTCACGCACCAGAACAGTGACTCCCTCTGGCAGTAACGACTGGGGTACTTTTGCCGCATAAATTGGGACACTTATCGGCCAACTGCGCTGCAGTGTAACCCAAACCCAGAATGATCAAATGGTCGCATATGGGACCCTGTCAGATGAAGGAAAAGAGACAGCAGAAGGTCACATTCAGGTAGCTGAGTGACTTCTAAATGAGGGAAAGCTGGTGGCAGAGGAATTGGCATTCTGGCAAATTAAGAGTAGGAAATGGGAAGGGGAAGTAATGGCAGAGATTAACGGATTTAAGGGATTATCAAATCCAATCTCGCCCGCATGTATGAGGGTTTGAAGCAACCAGCAGCAGTAAGCAGATGGCTGCACCAGGACCTGGGATGCACCATCCACGAATCAATGAGTAGGGACCAAGAGGGCTAGACAGGCCTGAATAAACTCTGGAAGGAATTGGAAGAGGAGCGACACTGTCAGGGAACCTGGGAACTGCAGTTCATTACAAAGGTACAGACTCTCAATAATAAGGTGACGACAGAGCTTACGGACATGCAGCAAAACATGACCCAGATGTTTGCCCTGTCACCGAGGGAAATAACGGCACTGGTACAAACAGCGTTTGGCTGGCATCAAGGGGGATCAACCCATGATGGAGAAACCAGGAGAGGGCGATTGTGACCATCCCAACAGGACAAAGTGAAGGGGCCAGCTGAAAGGGACCACTTGCCAGAAACTATACAGGGTGGCCAGGGAGGGACTGTGGCACCTCCCAAGGTGGCTGGAGGGGCAGGAGACCCAAACTCTAGAGATGATAGGTCGGAAAATAGTGGGGAAGGACCAAGCTGTCGGCCCGGTATGCTACTCTTGGGAAGGCCGCAGACAGCTAAGGAAGAGGAGGAACACCAGATAGTAATGCAGCTGGCCAAAGAGTTGGCACAAGGGACAGCGTTGCATCAGAAAAAGCCTGCCAACCCTCTATTCGTATATGAAACAAAGACCTACCAGGATATTAAGAGCTGGCTACATGCATGCTAGGACTACTTTAGCTGAATTCCCATGCTATGGATGGTGGATAAAGATAGAATTATATATGTCCAGGGAAGGATGCAGGGTGCTAACATGACACCCTTCAGCAACTGGTATAGGAAGAGCATGGAAGGGCTCGGAGGGTATGCCTGTGGTCCTGAATTGCTGGCGTGGGAACAGTTCTGGCATGAAATAATCATGCGCTGCTTACGAATCAATGAGGACTGGAAAGCATTGGGCCAGATAGGAAAAATTAAATATGGGAAGGACATCGACAAGTACGTTCTCCAGACAGAAAACTCCAACATCAAGGCCAAGCGTCAAGGAATGGCATGGAGGAAGATAGTGGAGGACCAACTACCTGAGGCAATACTAAGATGCTTGTTTCCTAAGTGATACGACACCTACGCTGAATGGCTGAAGTACCTTCAAGTGGTCGGCAACCAGGAAGAGCCTTTCCTCAACAGTAAAAGACAGTGACGGGACAATCTGTCCAACTCCGCAGGGCCTTCGGAACTGTTGTAATGACCTTGAGAAGACCAAGAAAAGCAGCTGAAGCGAGAAAAGGAGGAAGGGTGACCTAGCAAGTTCCAGAGGAAGACAGTACCTGGAAACTTCAAGTCAGCACTGTTTACCCAGGCCAACGAACTGACTAAGATTCAGGGGGTTGAGCATACTGATTGGAAGGAAGAAGAGGAGAGAATGCCCCAAAATCGGATCGACAGACAGCGGGAAAATAAAAGCTCCACCCGGTGCGGACTCATCAACTGCAAGTAGGGGGCTTGTAGGAAGGAAGCTGTTGTTGCAATGATAGGATAGTGGAAAGCCATGAACTTTAGGCCCCAAAATGTAAAGGGTCGGAATACCGCCCTAAGGGGAGTGGTCAACCAAACCTATGTGCTACCAGTACCTAGACTTGGGGAGTTGTCGGATCGAGAAGGGGGATAGATCTGACAACTGGGAGCCCTCTATGAAAACCATGACCTAGGTTCCGAGCTAGGGCAATGGCTTATGCAAGAATGTTGGAGAACTGCACTAACTGGGTTTTGCGCGTGGGCAGGGACCGAGGTACGAAAGGTATAGAAAACTTTGTATCAAGGAGAAAGTTAACCCATCTCGGGGGGATGCAATCAGGAATGACCCCCAACCTAGACGCAGGACGGCAAGACTTTATATTCCCTCCTTGGTGGAGCAGGTTCAAACCAGACACAGAAGAAGAGGGGACCGTTATGGGGGGCAACGTAGGGCGTCCCAACTTCTTCCTCCAAAGGTCATGCATGGGAAAGGAGTCGGGATAGCGCAGGACTGCCCAAAGGCACTCCCCCAGTTATCAGAATGGCACCACCGGTGACGACGAGTGGCTAGGCTGCAGGTTGCTAGGCATGACAAAGGACAGTGTGCCCGCCTTAAATCGTACGTAATGGCAAGAGTTGAACACCTGAGGCCGGATTAAAATGGTCCTTCCCTTATCTTTGCACTGGTGGCGTAGACGTCTACAATTAAATATTGTCATTGAGGAGAAAGAAGGCTAGAAAGAAGACGCATACATGGGTGACTAAGTTTGTCTGAGAAGGCCTGAATGGCCGAAATTGTGCGGGCACAATAACAAACACCCAAGATTATTGAATGCCCTAAACAAAATCTCAGTTAAATGAAGACAGGGTAACCCTACGCGAGAACTGAAGCGACAGAAAACTCAAGTTCTGACAGCTACACACTACAAGTGCCCACTGGGCATGGCCGACCTAAGGATACAAGGAGAACAAGTGCCGATTTGTCTGTTATTAGATGAGGACTTGTAGATCTTTGCCATGTAAGAAGCGCTAGTCCAAAGACTGGCACTAGCAACAATACACCGAGACAACTCAGTTAGTATAACCGGGTTTGACGGTACACAATCCCAAAATGCAGGAAGGTGCTATACAAGCCCTATTATACTGGAGATTGGTTCAGACCAACATTGCTGGGAAATAATGTATGAAGTTATGACTTAGGGGATTTATGACTTAATAATTCCATTTGGTTGGTGGCATCGCCAACATCCCCTATCATTCATAGAAGGTGCAGGCAGATTGATGTTTCAGGTGGAGCACTGTTAAGAACACCAGGAACCAAAAGATAAGGGAGTTCACATTGAGTGGGCCGAGACAGTGCCCTTGGACCCTGTAGCGAGATACATGGACTGAATTGCAGGCCCAGAGGACGCAAAGGCAGTGGTCATAGGAACCCTGCCAAAACCCTACTGGGAGTACACTAAGCTCTTCCTGTCTCAGACAGCGGAACGGCGGCCAAATCACAACATCTTTGATCATGAGATCCAAGTTATCGAAGGCGAGAAGCTCCTATAGGGACCAATATACCCATTGACTGAGAAAGAACTACAGGCATTATGAGAGTACCTAGACAAGATGCTGCGAGAAGGGAAGGCAACACCAAGCCAGTCTCCTACAGGTGCACCAATACTGTTTGTACCAAAACCTGACAGGCAGCTGAGACTATGTATGGATTACTGTGGGCTTAACAAGGTTACATTTGCCAACAAGTACCCCCTACTGCTCATGAGTGAACTCAGAGATCATGTGGTTGAGTCATGTATCTTTGCCAAGTTGAACCTGAAGGATGGGTACTACCTGATACTTATTAAAAAGGGGGACAAATAGGAGACTACCTTCCACACTTGATACAGGCATTACGAGTACCAGGTAATGCCTTTCAGGCTAGTGAACGTCCCCACCACCTTTCAGGACATGATGCACGTGGTTCTAGGAAGGTTCCTAGACCTGGGAGTGGTTGTATATGTAGACGACGTGCTAATCTACTCCAAGGCTGAGGAAGACTACATCAAGCTAGTCAAAGATGTATTGGCTGAGTTGCAGAAATACTAGCTAGCAGTGTCTATTACTAAGTCAGAATTCCATACCAAAATGGTGGAATTCCTGGACTATATAGTAAAGACAGATGGGATCACCATGAGTGATCGAAAGGTTAAAGCCATAAGGGAATGGAAGAGGCCTGAGTCCGTAAAAGACATACAAATCTTTATAAGATTTGCACACTTCTACTGCAGATTTATCGGGAACTGCTCCGGGACTTGTAAACCCATAATGGAGTTGTTGAAAGGAGACCCAAGGGGATGCACCTGGGGAAAAGAGCCGGAGGAGGCTTTCGAGTTCCTAAAAGAGCAGTTTCTGACAGCCCCTATTTTGGCACATTTCCACCTAGGTTGAAATACAGTTGTAGAAATGGATGCAAGTGATTTTGTGCTAGGGTGTATACTGTCACAGTACATCGAAAAAAGGCTACATTGGATAGCATTTTACTCCCAAAGGCTCAACTTGGCGGAATACAACTATGATGTTTTTGATAAAGAGCTGCGCGCTATTGTTGAAACGTTCAAAGAATGGCATCACTACCTTGCAGGGGCAAGAGAACCTATCATGGTATTTACCAATCATCAGAGTCTAGAATAGTTTCTCACGATCAAGGTCTGGAGTGCCAGGCGGATAAGATGGGCACAGAAGTTAGCTGATTTTAACTGCAAAGTTGTGTACCGACCAGGATTGAGTGGCGCAAAGCCAGACACTTTAAGCAGATGGCTGGAGTACCATCCTGAGGAGGGAGCTGTGCAAAGCGAGAAACTCTTAATCTTAAACCCTGCACATTTCAATCAGGTGATGGTTATAGTGGTAGGAAGAGAGGATGAACCTAGTCCAGGTCAAAGAGTACCGGAGCTGGAATATACGCGAGCTATGAAAGTACACCCAGAAGTGCAGATTCCAACATGTGGCCCGAGCGAAGTGGTAGCACATGACAAGCACACCATGGAAGAGACGGTAGTACCTGCTCTGGGACAAGTAACAATAACCACTGGAATCACTTTAGCGTTACCATGGGGAATCTACAGGCGAGTAGCTCCCAGAAGTAGCCTTGGCATCCAACATGGGATCATGGTTTGGGCAGGAGTCATTGACAGGGACTAGCGAGGAGAGTTAAATGTGTTGCTATTCAATTTGAAAAACCAGGACTACCATGTGGGGAAGGGCGGACGAGTTATGCAACTCATAGTAGAAAGGATTCACGATAAAGAGCTCTGAGAGGGAATGGAGCTGGATGATACTGAGACTGACCAAGAAGGATTTGCAAGCATGGGAACCGGCATGGTCGAAACCCCGGCTGAAGCCAGTCAGCTGAGGGAAGAAAGTGGGCTAAATCAATACTGCAATAACTTCGATCAGGGAAGGCACAAGGCGCGGACAACTGAAGCAACAGTGCTAACCAACGTAGTAGTTATTAAAGCAATAGCAAGGATATTTGATTCCCAATTCTTAAGACAAGATGAGGCAAAAGGAGGGAGGGACCAGGAGTGGAAGATGTGGGGGGAGGCGTTGGAACGGATCCAGAATAAGGGAAAGGGGATGCCAACGCATTGGACACTAGGGGATAGCCGGCTCTATTACAAAGGACGACTATTCATTCCAAAGAACAAATCCCTGAAGACGCTAAACGCGCAAAGCAGCTACAATGCCAGGGTTGCGGGGCACGGTGGGTAGGGGAAAATTGTAGAAATCATAATACGGAACTTCAACTGGAAAAGGCTAGAGGAAAGGATAAATGACTACACATGATCCTGTAATGAGTGTCAATATAACAAAGGGCTGTGACATGCAAAGTGTAGCGACCCAGGATACATGAGCTATAGCAGCTGGAACCTACACACATACAGGCAGCCAGGAGGCGAACTGGTATGAACTGGCAGGCAAGTAAGTACTTGACCTACGGGGACCTAATGGTCAGGGCTCTGAGTTGAACAGAATTAGCTGGCAGGGTCCGTAGGTACTTGGGTATAGCCGAGAGTGGTGTCAGCGTACTTAGGGACTTCGGAAGGGGCAGTTACTCACATAAGCCGGGTAACTGGAGAAAGGACAGAAGTGTCTGTCTCCGGCGACGAAATAGACAGTGTAATAGGGAAAAGTCATCTTGTCCACCAGACAAGTTTACCCTGCCCTTAGGTTCAGGTTACCCTGCGATGGGGCACGAGGTATCCTGTCCAAAGGCCTGAGTTACCCTGCCTTTCAATACGAAGTCCCGTGGGGAGTTCGGGAAAAATAACTGCAATGTTTGTCATGTGTAGCCATGCGTAATACTGGACTAGGGGTTCTGGGGGATGCTATTGAGCGAGCTACGCAGCTCCAAAGAGGCTGTAAATTGCAGAGGTTATTCCTATCATAGCCTTCCAGCCCGGCCTTGAGGTCCAGATATCATGGCCAAACGGTTGTGTAGTTGTGTGCTGTCTAGCAAAGAGTAATCTTTGGAGACCTGCTGGCAACACGATATACGTCCCTGCTGTCTGGTCGACCGTAAGCTGTTCACACTATGTATAACGGGGTATAGGGTGGAAGGTAGAGTACCTCCACCAAGTTGTTCAGAGTAAAACAGACCAAAAGTAGTGAGTTAACAGGAGTTAACCGTGGGGGTCCTGAAGGTAGTCCTGGGTAGTGCTGGGGTGACGGGGAGAGTTTTACACCTACCAAGCCTGAAAGTTTCCCCAATGCCATAGGCTCTGCAAGGGAAGTGTGGTGACACTAAAAGCATGATTCCTACCACAGGTAAGGTGGATCCGAGGCAGTAGTCATGGGTAGCGCCCATTGTACAACTCGCGGATAATGTTCGTTACGGGGTGGGGTAGAGTGGGTTTTTCCCCCTGGTGGCCCCACCATTACAGGCGCCCGGGGGCCGCAGTTTGTATGTCCTTCCTGCCCTGCCCCCATCCGGGGCCTGACCCTGGTCTTTCCCAGGATGGGGCCCCATTTCTTACCACCCAAATTTGACAGGGGCCTGCATTTGTCAAGGCCCTGGAGGCCCAGCAACTAACTCAACTCCCAGACCACCATATCATGCGGAAGACACTGGAAGCCAGAGAATCGTAAATAGTAGATAGATAAACTGCTAACGGTAGCTTCTGGGGTCATGTAGAGAGCAATGCATATGGGAATGGCATCACAGATAGTCCAGTTCATCAGGTGTCTTGACTGTTAGCGACTGGCAAGACGCCAATGCACAGAAGTTTTCACTCTGGTGGGCAAAATAGAAATGTGCCGTAGAAACAATAACTGTATAAGGTGAACGCCGACTAGAGTGTCGACACATACATACCTGAAAGGGGTGCCAGGAGCTGTGTTGGACCAGCCTTAGTAGAGAACCGTGTGCTCAAATAGTTAGAGTAAACCAAGAAAGGAGTTTCTGGATAAAATAAAACTACTTGACCATCTATGCGAGAACTCTCCTACTCCAACAATCAATCCTCCCGAGACCTTAATTGAGTAAAGAATCAGGCTTAAAAATATTAAGTTTTACCATTTACTTTACTGTTACATCTGTGTGAACTTTTGGCAATAAGTTTGAAGTTGTTCAGTGCGGTCGCAATCTTGGGATCCATCTCCCATGGGGTGCCTCCAGCAACACAAAGTATGGGTTTCTACCACCGTTAGAGGTAACCTACCCGGCGTGGACCTCCATCTCGACTGACTTCATAACACAGTTACCAAAGCTGGAAGGTAACGCACAGATCATGGTACCAGTTGACTGCTTCATCAAGATCGTGCACCTCATAGGGCTCAAAAAGAACGCAACCGCAAAGGACTTAGCCCAGACATTTCTCCTGGAAGAATGGAGATTGCATGGGCTATGGATGGAAATCATCTCGGACATGGATGCGAAGTTCGCCGTTAAACTTTGGGAGTACCTCTGCAAACTGTTATGCATTAAGGGAGAAATGTCAATAGCATACCATCCTCAAACAGACCGACAAAGGGAGTGAACCAACAAAGTGCTGGAAGGCTATCTCCAAAGCTTTATTAACTACGATCAGGATGAATGGCACCAACCGCTTCCACTAGAAGAACATACCTACAATAACCCTGTTACGAGTGTGCACGGACTAACCCTATTCTACACGAACCAGGGATACCAGCCACAGACAGAGTGGGTGAAGGAGCAAGAAGCTCAAAACCTAGGTGCTACCACATATGCCGCCTGAATGAAGGAAATGCAGGGAAAGGCGATGGCTACATTAAAGGCAATCAGAGAAGCAAAGGGGCGGTACCATGACAAGAAAGCTAGGCCACAGCCAAACTTTCAGACACATGACTTGGTCATGCTAAGCACTAAGAATATTCACACCAAAGGACCCTCCAAAAAGCTTAGCCCAAAGTTATACAGGCCATTCAAAATCCTGGAGCCATGCGGTGAGGGAGTATTTAAGCTAGAAATCTCAGAAGACTGGAAGATTTATCCTGTCTTTTATGTATTATTATTGAAGCCTTATTGGACATCAGTTTGACTGGCTCGAGAATATCCTTCCTGGATGCTTGAGGAGATAGATGGTGAGTTGGAATAGGAGGTTGAAAAGGTAGTAAAGAGTGAGATTATTTCCTGTACTCGCAGGGTTCCTGGATGCACTAGGGGGATCTGTGGACTTAGGTAGATTGTGAAGTGGCAGGGGTGTTCGGAGGATGAAAACACCAGGTAACCGCTGGACAACTTGGGGCATGCAGCAGAATTAGTAGAAGGGTTCCGCAGGGAGAACCCGGAGATGCCGTGGATATAGAGGAAGGGTGACAAGGAAAGGTTTTCCTGGGCATGGCCAAGTAAACGCGCAAAGGTTTTTTACCTTATCTTGCTCAGCCCTTAAAGGAAGTCAATTTGTAGACTATTAGGGAAATAGACAGGTAGATTTGAGCTGAACTCTTGCAGAGGAGAGCTCATATTACACATAAGGTGAACTGGTATAACGCAATGGGCATGTCACGTGATCATTGGGAAAGGGTCACATGTTCAATCCCACGGCCTGTCGCGGTATCCGGAAGTTGAGGGGGTTTTTACCAATACGACATCGGTACAAAACCCTCATTTATGCCACCACTAAAGGTTGCTGACGGAGGGGCTTTCACGGGGTCTACAAGAATCTACTTTCGGCTATCCTGAACAGGTCGAACAAACTAAATTGGTTGGTTGCTTGTGGAGATAAATGCATGCAAAGATCCCTCTGCTGTGGTAACAGATGGATGCCAACTGTGAGGAGGTCAGCTAGTCCAACAGGAGTCCCCGGCTGCCATGCAGGCAGTAAGACCGGATTTCAAATCTGTTGGTGGAGGAATGTGGAGTAAAATCATGATAAGGGGATGACACTCAAGGGAGGATCATTCACCCACATTCTAAGGCATGATAAGGTAGATCCCTCAGATAGTCTACCATGTGAAAGGCCAAGCCAGTGTAACGGGGGCTCCCCTAGGAAGACAGATCCCAAGGGTACCAGTGCATCGAACAACTTAAAACTTAATAGCAAATGTTCACACAATACAAGAGTAAAGTAAATGGTAAAACTTCATATCGTTAAGGCAGGCACTTGACTCAATTAAGGTCTTGGGAGGATTGATTGTTGGAGTAGGAGAGTTCTCGCATAGACTTTCAGGTAGTTTTATCTTATACTAGAAACTCCCGCAATGGGTTACTCCAGCTATTTGCGCAAACCATTCTCCACTGAGGGTGGCCCGACACGTCTCCTGGCACACCCTTTGGGCATGCATGTGTCGACACATGCTAGTGAGTGTTCGCCTTATGCGGTTATTGTTTCTGCAGCGCCTTGCCATTTTGCCCACCGGAGTGAAAGCTTCTGCGCATTGGAGCCTTGCCAGTGGCTAACAGTCAAGACACCGCTTGAACTAGACTATCTATGACACCATTCCCATATGCATTGATGTCTAATTGGTCCTAGAAGCTACCGTGAGCGGTTTATCTAGCTACTATTTACGGTTCTTGGACTTGCGGTATCTGTGGCAGAATACGGTCATCAGGGAGGGGTGCAGTGGGCGCTACCCATGACCACTACCTTGGATCCACCTTACATGTGGTAGGAATCATGCTTTTAGTGTCTCTGCACTTCCCTTTCAGGGCCTATGGCATTGGTGACACTTTCCAGCTTGGGAGATGTAAAACTCTCGCGTCCACCCCGGCACCACCGGGGACTACTGGTGGCACCACCCATGGTGAAGACCTGTTAACTCTGTCAGCTTTGGTCTGTTTTACTCTGAACATCTTGGGGGAAGTGGTCCACCTTCCACCCTATGCCCCCTTATATATCCCGGGAACCACTTACGGTTGACCGGACAGCAGCGACCTAAGTGGTGTTGCAAGGAGATCCGCAAAGATTCTTCTTTGCGAGACTGGACATAACTATGCAACTGTTTGCCCATGACGTCCGGGCCGCAAGGCGGGGCCGCAGGGGTATGATAGGAATAATGCCTCCAGTTTGCAGCTTCTGCGGAGCTGTGTAGCTCACGCAATAGCATCTCCCCGAACCCTAGATTCGAGTAAGATTGCGAGCTTCGTATGACAAATATTCCAGTCCTTTTGCCCAAACATCCTGAGCGACTTCATATTGAAAGATAGGGTAACCCAGGACTTCGGGCAAGGTAACCCAAGCCCCATGGCAGGGTAACCTGATTCTGGGAGTGGGGTAACCTTGTCTGGCAGACAAGATAATTTTTACCTGTTTCCTTGTCTATCTCATTGCCGGAGAAAGACATTTCTGACCTTTCACCAGTTACCCGGCCTAGCTGAGTAACCTCCTCTTCAGAGGTCCCTAAGTACGCTTACACCGCTTCCTGGTTGTACCCAGGTACCTAAGTGCCCAGCCAGCGAATCCTGTTCCTCTCACAGCCTGAGCCATCAGGTCTCCGCAGGTCAAGTTCTTACTTGCCTGCAGGTTCCTACCAGTTCACCTCCTCGCTACCTATATGGGTGGAGGTTCTAACTGCTATAGGTCATGTATACTGGGTCCTTACATCACTCCCGTCTTCTCTACGGTCTGTCCCGGAGCGTTAGCGTCCTCTTTTATTTCCGGGATGTGATTCCCTCAAGACCCTATGGTCCTGGGCCTTGGCTGGATATCTTTTGTGGAAAGCTAGAATGGCCTGCAAGCCTGTCTCTTCTATCATCTCATAGAGCTCCCATGAATTCTCCTCAGCCCCGTAACCTTCCCATGGACGCAGGTACTGGACAAAGTGTGCTGGAAACTTCGTCTTTGCCCCACCATACTATTGGCTGTCCACAACAGCTTCCATAGCGTAACCTGGCTTATTGTCCACAATTTCGGGAGTAGGGACCTCTTTGATGCTACCTGATCCCGGAACCTTCTGATATGGTTCGCGCAATAGGACATTGAAAACTGGGTGGCTGCTACATCAACTGGGCTACTGGAGTTCATATGCTCAAGTACCCGCCCCATGTTTAACCACAAAAGGGCCAAATATGCACTGGTCCAGCTTTTCCATCGGACGTTTTGTGCGGATGTCCTTTTGGTTTAACATGGCATGGTCTGCTTTCTTTGCCTGCCCAGTAGCCACATCCTCCAAGGTAACATAGTCCGGTGATAGCAACCTTGTCTGGTCATGCCATTTCCATTGTGTTTCCTGTACCCTTTGAATTGTTTCTCCAATATCATGCCAGGTTACTTCCTATTCCTTAACCAAGAGCTCACTGCTAGGGTGTATTCCTTGATTATCAGACAAGACACAGGACCACTTTGTCCGTGGGTTAAACCCATAATTGATCTTGAATGGTGACAATATGGTGAATTCTGAAGTTGATATGCTGTACCCATACTCCGCAAGGGGTAGTAGCGAAACCCAATCAACCTGTTGGTAGGAACAGTAACTCCGCAAGTACTGCTCTAGTGTCTGATTAACCCTCTCGGTTCGCCGAACCATATCAGGGTGGAATGCAGTGGAAATGTTTGGTTTCACTTGCAACAAGTGCATCAGACTCATCCAGGACTTGGATGTGAATCAGCTATCTCGGTCAGAGATGATCGACTCTGGGAGTCCATGAAGATGCCAAACTTCTTTCAGGAATATCAAGGGAAGCTCCTTGATTGGTACCTCAATGGTCAGGGGTATGAAATCTGCCATTTTCGAGAATCTGTCCACTATGACCCAGATCTTGAAATACCCTTCGAACTCTGGCAGCGCTACAATAAAGTCCATAGAAATCGCTGTCCATGGTTGCATAGGAACATCAACCTGTTACAGCAGACTGAACTTCTTGTACCTAGTGGACCCATTTCTTTGGCACGGATCACATGTCTGCACGTAGTCAGTGATGTGCTCATCCATCTTAGGCCAATAGAAGTTAGTCCTAACCCTGCCAATGGTCTTGTAAGTCCCGTACCATTGCGCAACTTGGGGGTCATGTCCCGCCCCTATGGTTGTCTGCTGCAGATTTTGACCATTGGGAACACACTACCGGTTCTTGTACAGGAGTAAGCCCTTTTCCGTCGGGAAGTATTGGTAGACCTCCTCGTTACCGGCAGCCGTTGCCTTCAGCATTCTTATGTATTCCTAGTCTTCCTTTATCACTACCCATAGCTGATCCCAGAAGGAAGACTGGAGCCGAAATCCTTGTCACACCTGCAACACTTGTGGTTGCAAGATGTCCCATTCTTGCCTCCCAACCCTCTGTCCAGAGCAAAAAAACGACTGTAGCGGAAAATCACTCCCCCCTTCAGGGCGGTAGTCAATACGCCACGACAAAGAATCTGCCTTCTCATTCAACTGTCCTTCTCGGCAAACTACCTTGAAGTTAACCGGTGGCAGGAACTCCGCCCACTGGTGTTACCTACGGTTGAGGACCATGGTACTATTGGAGTACTCCAAATCCTTATGATCGGTACAGATCAACAACTGGTCCGTTACCGAGTATAGCAGATGATGCCATTCATTGAATGCTGCCGCAATAGCAGTCCTTTCCTGGTTATGGCCATCATAAGTAATCCTCGCTAGGTGAAACCTCTAGCTATAGTAAGCTACTTGATACCATCTCTCACCTTCACAGAACTGGGCGAGGCCAGCTCCTCATGCAAAGTCACGGGCATCGGTTTCCAGCCGGGTTGGCCGTTTAGAGTCAAAATGTGCGAGGATAAGTTTGGACGTGAACTCTTCCTTCAAATGGCTGAAGGCCTGATCACATGCAGGTGTCTATTCCCATTGGACATCCTTCTTGGTCAAGTCCGTTAGAGGTTTCGCTATCTTGCTGAAACCTTCTACGAACCGACGATAGAAGGTCGCAAGGTCTACAAAGCTTTGGACATTGACGACGCATGTCGGAGGTGCCCAATCCCTGATTGTTTGTACCTTCTCCAACAACAGAAAAATCCCCATGTCCGAGATCTTGTATCCACGGAATTCAATCTCCTGTTGGTGGAAACTGGACTTCTTCGTGCTTATGTATAATCTGGCTTCCCTCAATTTCTCGATCACGCATCTTGCCATAGCAACATGCTCTGCCCTAGTTTCTGAGTAGATCTGAATGTCATCCATGCAGGTAATGACGATTTCGTCCATGAGGTCCCGAAAGACCTCCTTTATCATTCTCTGGAAAGTTGGCAGAGCGTTACACAACGCAAAAGGCATGACCGTGTATTCATACAGTCCATAGCTGCAGCCGCAGGCTGTCTTCCCTTCTTCACCTTCGGCCATCCTCAGAAGGTAGCAGCCGTTCTTCAAATCCAACTTAGTGAATACAATGGCTTGTCCTAATCTATCTTGCAGTTCATTCATCAATAGCAGAGGATACTTTGTCTCAACCCTGATCTTGTTCAGTCCTCGGTAATCGATTACCAGTCTTAATGCACTATCTGGTTTTGGCACGAAGAGGAAAGGGGCTGCGGCTGAGGACCTAGATTGCCGTAGCTTTCCCCTTCTTAGCATTTTATTGAGATATTCCCCAAGTCCCTTAGGCTTCTTTTCCCATAACGGATAGATAGGCCCAAACAGAGGTTGAGTCCCAGGTTGCAACTTGATCATGTGGTTATACTTCATGTGCTCTGGTAGTGCCTCAATCCATTCCTGACTGAAGATATCCCTATAGTCCTTATACTTGCGGAGTAGGTTAACCGTCATGTCGGCACCTTCCTCATGCAAGAATTATACAATTCCGAACAGGTACACATTACTAGGGTCTATGGCTAGTAACCCTTCATTGGTCACAAACTCTAACCGCCCCTGCTCTACTAAGCAGTTGGCCTTGCAGAAATCTGAGTGCCAGGTTAGTGATCCCGGCTTCCAATCTATGTTGGGGTTATGGTCCTTCAACCAAGACCTAGGTAGGTACCCATCCACCTTGATGTCGGGCATATCTGTTACTACAAAATGCAAGTCATTATTGCGGTCGCCTATTTTCATTTCTAATAATTTGGTATAGTGCAGGGCTGACCCAGGAATGTGATTACCACTTGCATCACTTATCGGCACATGTACTTTTCACTGTACACAAGATGCCTGGGTTTGCTTACCACTGTGGCTACTAAGCACTGGCCCAGTAGCTCCACTATCGAGTAGCAGGAGCGCTTCTGCGCTTACCTGTCCAGCTCCAATCTTCTAGTCTAACTTTACCCGCAGGTGAATAGACTTGGTATGATAGGGCAGGTCATCACGTTTCTCCCTCTTGGCCTCTTTGAGCGGCTTAGTCATCTTGGCTTAACAATTTTGGTCTCTTGCCTTTTGATACAAGAGTGGCCACAATGGGTCCGTCAATGTTGCGGGATCGGGATTCGTTTTGTCAATAGCTAGGGTGTTTACTATCACGCCAGCATGATTTTGGGTACTGAACCCTCCTCAGATATACTTCGAAACAACACGTACTTATTTTGATCAAGTCCAACCTGAAACAATTCCGCTTGTACCAAACATAACAATTTTCCCAGAACTGGGCAGCAGTCACCTGTCGGACCGGCTCCAAGGGCAGCATCCCTGTTTCCGCAATGTTGAGCCTCTCTTCTAGTAAGACCTCACCCAGCCTCCACCGAAATAATGTGCTATGACTTGCCTATCCAGCTAAGGAAATCCTGAAAGAAATAAGTATAACTAGAACAAAGCAAATAACCAGAAACCCAACAAAGGAAAGATAGCCCCTTCCACCATGTGCGGCCTGCACCATCTACCTGCCCACACCCTTTGGGTGTAGTCAGTACCAGGCTCGTTCATGCAGCAGAGGGGTACTTACCCATCCTAGAAGCCACGTCTGGGGTTCCTTACATCCATCCCTGATGGGTCTATGCATACGCGTAAGTAAGGTTGTACCTTTGGCTGAATGGGTTCTTATCTATTCCGAGCCATCAGTATCAACCTCGATTATTTGAGATGATGCCTGGCGGACTTCAAGCATCTTTGATGCGGAAGCCCGAGGGGGCACTTCAATACGCTTTAGCCACTTGTCCGTTTCCAAGGGCTCGCTTACTAGGGCTGACCGTTTCAACCCTCGAGCCTGTTTGGATGAACTAACCACTGGGGCCGCCACGGTACACTTTCTGCAGAAGTGACCCATTTGCGCACACTTGGTGCATTGGTTGTACTTCCTCTGATGTTCGGTCAACCTCAACGGGATTTTCTTATGCGCTATTGCATACTCAGAAGTCACTGGCTTTGCCTGTTTCCCTGCGTTGAAGTTAGTAGGTTTGGCAGACCTCTAGTTCTGTATACTGCAAACCTTTTCCTTCTTCTTGAACCTGCCAGCCGTCGAGGATCTAGTGTCCTTTTTATCTGCGGGCTGCGACCGTGGGCTAGGCTGGATGACGCGGTTACTGAACTGGTTGTTGTCCTCCAGTGTATGCCCGACCTTCTGGAGAAGATCAAGGTACTCATTCAGGTGGGTCGGGTGTGGCTCCTTAAGTGCCCATGCATTCCCAACCTCTTGTGTGATGCCTGATCGAACCTTGTCTCACACCTGCACTGAATCCGTATAGCCAAGCTTATACATGTAATCAGTTATCTTATCCAGGTATTCATCGATGTGATGTGGCTTTATCATCAGGTCTCGCCATACGAGAAGGGATCGATCTCACTTGGCCTGGTCACCGCTGAAACTTCGTTCTAGCCATTCTTGGAACCCTTTCCATACCCGTTAGGGGTTGCTGTCCTCTATGGGAATGCCAGTGCGCTTGGCAGTTGCCTTGTTAATGTGCCCCTGGAACCCTAGATACCAGGCCAGGGCTCAGTCTTCAAGAAGGGGGATCACCACATTTACCTTATCCATATCGGTTAACTTGCAATCCGCAAAGTATCCGAATTTGACCTCTAACAAGGTCACGAAGCTAGCGAGTTCCGTAACCTTGCCCTTGAATGGAGGGATACCGTGCAGCTTTTCCGGCTTCTTCTGCCACTGTCTCGGCATAGGCCTAGAAGCCGCACCAGTACCCCTCAGGGCTTTCCCTAGCCTCTCGGCCCAGCGATCCCACTGTCGTTTCTTCTTGCGGCTGCAGTCATCCTTGCAAGCGCTGTGGAAGAGGGTTAAATGAGGGAGAGAATCGGGATCATCATCATCCGAACTGTCCTGGTCGGAGTCCCCTAGATCTCCACCTGCTCCTACTGTACCACCTCCGGGGTGTGAATTTCCGTCCCCACTACCTCCAGTATTCCCCCATTGGGATTCCTGGGGTCTATCGGATTCATCAAACCGTTCCTCCTGGGCATCCTGGTTGCCATCCTCTGGCGCGTTAGCCCCTGATGGTCCTGATGTGGGTGGGGGAACAGGGCGTCACCCACTCTCAGGAGTTGGGTTAGGCGCTGCCTGTGTTATCAGCAGGAATGACTGCAACTCTGGACAACTCAGAGGTTGCATCGAGGGGCCAGTGCACCTCTATGACCTGTAATACCCACATGTCAGTCATCCATCTCCTTCCTTTTGCCTCCTTCTGTGCCTTCCCAGGGTCCGTGGTCCCTTCTTATACCTATAGAAGTGGTAATGAATCCACACGATTCGTGCTTTTCCAACTTACAACCCGACAGACAGAACTTGTCTTGGCTGTCCAAATTGCCACTTGTGATAGTGGAGAGACTGGAGGGCAGAGTTGGTGTCGCGGACAGTGAGGGAATGACCAGTGCCCAAGGAATGGAGCGAGCAGGTGTCCCAGGTCCGGGTATTGGAGTTCCCTGTGATAGAGCCATGGGTGTTCGCTCTTCCTGGCATCTTACATGTTCAAAGAATCCTGGTGAGGCTGCATGCAGTGGCCGGAACCCTGGCGCAGCTGATACTGCTGGTGGAAAAGCTGCGGCAGGAAAGGTATCAGGAGCGGGCAGTCAAACCGGTAGAGAAGTGGGTCTTGGGGCGGCAATGGAAGGTATAGGGGTTGCAACTGATGGTGTTGCGGGTGGAATGACAGGAGCCAGAGTTGGACGAGGAGTAGGGTCAGGCGTGTCTGGAGCCGTAATGCACTGGGGCTTGGATGTCCTTTTTCTTACTCGACATCCATCAGGTGGCCCGACTGTGGGGCTGCCTGAAAGACTGCGGGCCATGGAGGGGGGGACTGACAGGGAGCCTGTAGATGCTCTGGACAAGGAGGAGGTATAGCTGTACCAGTCACGTTTCAGGCTTTCCAACATCCGGATACTGATTGGACTCAGGTGCGCGCTCTGTTGGTCATTGTTGGCTCTCATGGCCAACTCGATGCTGAAGTTCTCGGGCTTGGTAGGGACAAGCGGGAGTGTGGGCGAGGCCTCTAACATTAGTACACCATTCTTAGCACCAATACTATACGCTCCTTCGAAAGCCTTTTCCAATGCTACTATCTGAGTCTTCAATGCATACTGATCTTTTATCATCCACAGGTATGCCTCCTGCAGCAGTCTCATTCATTCTACCGCTGCCATAGTGGTCAGTGTTGAGAACACCCGCTACTGCTGGGTGTTCCAGTTCCTCAGTTCCCGGTTCACCTCCTCGATCGACTTGGATACCTCCCAGGGGATGTAAGGTTTAATAAACATGCGCGAGAACTCCCCAAAGAGAACCCCTTTGGGCGGGGGAGGGGTCATATTGTCGACAAGATTAGGGTCTTGGAAAAATGAAAGCGCCGCAGTGCAAGTGTCCGTAATCAGAAGATCAAGACATTGCCTGAGCAACTGAACAGGGGTGGCCGCCAGGAGTAACTGGTGGCCATCCCAGTCAATACCGCGAACATCCGCAAGAACGGACGCACAAAACGTGTTGGTGGTATTCTCGTCAAGGTCAAGGTCTGAATCCGGGATGGATTCCATTCTGGTTCGAAGTCTGGTACTAGCCATTGCACTTTCCACCCTGTGCTACTTGTTCTACACAAGGTTACGAGTATTTATGCAAGGCCAGTACCGAAGATCAAAAGACAGTTAATCAGCAGAGGAGTTAAGCGAGGAGCTCGTTTAACGATAGACTGTAATGTGGGCACCCCTAGGAGGAGGGATCCCAAGGGTGCGACTGCACCGAACAACTCCAAACTTAACGCCAAATATTCACACAATGTAAGAGTAAAGTAAGCGGTAAAACTTAATATCATTAAGCCTGGTGCTTCCCTCAATTAATGTCGCGAGAAGATTGATTGTTGGAGTAGGGGAGTTCTTCCATGGACTTTTAGGTAGTTTTATCTTTTGTCAGAAACTCGCCCATCGGTTTACGCGAACTATTCGAGTACAGCATTCTCTGCTAAGGGCGGTCCGACACGTCTCCAGGCACATCCTTCGGGCATGCATGTCTCGACATACTCTAGTCAGCGTTCACCTTATGTAGTTATTGTTTCTGCAGCCTGCTGCCATTTTGCCCGCCGGAGTGAAAGGTTCTGCGCGTCGGAGTCTTGCCAGTGGCTAACAGTCAAGACGCCACATGGACTAGACTATCTATGACACACTTGCCATATGGGTTGATCTGTACTTGGCTCTGCAAGCTACTGTGAGCGGTTTATCTATCTAGTATTTACAGTTCTCTGGCTTCCAGTGTCTTCCGCAGGATGTGCTGATCTGGGAGTGGTCCAATGGGTACTACCCATGACCACTACCAGGATCCACCTTACCTGTGGTAGGAATCATGCCTTTAGTGTTTCTGCACTTCCCTTTCAGGGCCTATGGCGTTGGGGACAATTCCCAGCTTGGTAGGTTTAAAGCTCTAGGGGCCGGCCGGGTACCACCCAGGACTACCTTTGGGACCCCTCATGGTTAATACCTGTTAACTCCCTCAGTTTCGGTCCGTTTTACTCTGAACAACTTGGAGGGGGCACCCGAGCTTCCACCCTATGCCCCCTTCTATATCCTGCGAACAGCACACAGTCGACCGGACAGTAGCGACATATACAGTGTCGCAAGCAGGTCTCCAAAGATTCTTCTTTGCTAGACTGCACACAACTACACAACCGTTTGCCCACGACATCCAGGCCTCAAGGCGCGGCTGCAGGGGTATGATAGGACTAATGTCTCCAGTTTACAGCTTCTTCGGAGCTGTGTAGCTCGCCCAATAGCATTTCCCGGAACCCCAGATTCCAGTATTATGCAGGGCTTCGTGTAACAAATATTCCGGTCAATTTTCCTGATCTCCCGGAGGGACTTCATATTGAAAGATAGGGTAACCCGCGACTTTGCGCAGGGTAACCCAAGCCCCATGGCAGGGTAACCTGATTCTGAGAGTAGGGTAACCTTGTCCAGCGGACAAGATAACTTTTCCCGGTTACCCTATCTATCCTATTGCCGGACAGAGACATTTCTCATCTTTCGTCAGTTATCCGGCCTAGCTGAGTAACTGCCCCTTCAGAGGTCTCTAAGTACGCTGACACCGGTTCCCAGTTCTACCCAGGGAATTCTGTTCATCTCGGAACCAGGGCCCTTGGGTCTCTGCAGATCAAGTACTTACTTGGCTGCCGCTTCCTACGAGTTCAACTCTTGGCTATCTGTATGGGGGTAGGTTCCGACTGCCATAGCTCATGTATGCTGGGTCGTTACACCCAGAGCATAACAAGGCCTAAACCTTATTAGCGTGATAAGACAGAAACGGGTCTCCTGCACCTTGATGTGGAAGGATGAGGGGCCCATCTCTATTGATAAGTCTGTTGTCAGAGCTGATCACTTTGTATACAGAGATCGGACCAGTAGCCACTTGCCATGGTAAAAGGGTTTGAGTGGCTATGATTAGACTGAACACTGTGAGGCATGGGATGGGACACCCTACCTGCTGTTGGAAGAAATCGGAGTCAAGTAGGGTAAAGGTTTTCTGGGACTACAAAGTTTGCACAGAGGAAAGCCTCAGGAATAGATAGCCCGCGAACACCCGGAGGCGGTATATAAATATCGGCATGCCTCCAACACTGAAACAGAGATCATCAGCATCGAAGGGGTGACCTTATTAACATATTCATTAAACAATATACTTCTTAGAACACTTTTCTCTTGACATCCCAAGCCAGTGTTCCTAGCAATCACTTCATCATATATCAGGACTTACTACTGACTCCTTTGTGCATAGAGTTGGCTACCGCCTAATGGTCATCTACCTTTAGTATATATTTTCAAACTTGCTTATCTGAAACTGAATCTAATGCTTGTACAATTAGTAAATGTAAAGATTTTATATTATATTCACAATCGTTCTATGTATATCTTTTAGCAGAACCCAAACATATTCAATAAAGTTTAGTTTACGATAAAACTTGGAATAAAAAAAGACCACAAAATTGTGTTTTGCAACCTGTTCTTAGACAGCAACACTTCTGATTGCGGCAGTCAATTTGACTTGCAATAATAGCCTGCGCACAGCATGAGCCCTCCTGTAGGTACCCTTTATGGTGCCGGTTCATTCCTGGTTTGTTATAGCAGAGGTGCAATATTGGCCTCCAAAGCCTATATTCTTGTAGAATAATCCTCAATCTCTTAGGCATATAGGCTTTTGACTAGCTACGCTAGTTACTAGCTACGCCACGTAATTTTCTGCCCGCGCATAACAACCTTGCATCCACCGATCGCATCAGCAACACACTGCGCCACCACTTTGAACAGTAAAAGAAATTGGCCGGATCAAAGCTTGAAGGTGCGTTGCAGGTTATTCAGAGTCCACGAAATAAGCTATCACCCTGGAAGGTAGCAAAAGCCACTGGTGTCTCATACCTGAGCCTTCAGCGCCATCCCTTAGGTAATCAGACAGCTGTTGAGCGCAACAGCTATACCCAACTGCTTACACTAGTGCAGGAGAGTATTCTTGAGGCATATATCATCTATCTGGCATGGACACAAAACATTTCTTCTGTCTACCAAGTCTGGGAATTGGCTTTCAAAATCCATCAGGTTGCCGACCCTTGTGCTTCCCTCTCATCGTCAACCTGGCTTTCTGCCTTTATTCACCGCTCGCGATTCCACGAACGAAAGAAGCATGGCAAGATTGATTTTCCATGTGTCTGAGCGTCGAGGGAAAAGCTTATTGATTTTTTCTTCGAATTGCTTACCTACTATGAAGAGAGATTCAATGTTACATTGGACTATGTATGGAATCTTGATGAGGCAGGATTTACATGTGCAGAATCACGGGCTGGAGGCTTTGGAGTTGCTCCTTCAGGGGCTGCTCACACTGTCTCTCATGATTCTTCCAAGTTGATAAGTGTTCTGGAGGTCATTTCTGCCACAAGGGAAGATTGATGTACCATTCTTCATACATAAGGGAGTCCACCTTATGGAAGCCTGGTTTCCAACCCAAAAACATGACGAAGTGACTGTATCAACCTTCAAGACAGCCTTTACTGATGGCGATGTCTTCTATAAGTTGTTTCACAATTACTTTCACTATGCCCTTGATGATCACTAGTCAATCCTCCTCATTGATAGCCATCCCTCACATCCATCAGAAAGATTTCTATACGAAGCACCAAGACAAAAGATTAGTCCCTATTTTACCTATCCCATATGACCAACATTCTTTAGCCACTCGATTGCTCTTGTTTTGGTGTCGCAAAACAGTTTTTTCATGTCGAGAATACATGAGCATTTGCTGCAGGATTTGAACCTTCCGAGCAATCATTTTTTGAGACATATCTGTCTATCCAGTCCAGAGCATTTCTAGAACGCACCATTCAAGGTGGTTGGAAGCAGGCAGGCATCTATCCTCGCAACAAATAGCCTGCCATCCACGAGTTTCGTCGTCAAATGAACTTGCCCCTTGATGGCCCTTACTCTGTAGACCATATAGGTGAGGAACAGAGGCCGGAGAATATTATGGATGAGGATATTGCCAATCCTTCTTGGAGAACTGTTCGGACATTGTTATTATCTGGAAACCCTCAAATTGCAATTACTACCTGTAAGCGGTACCATGATCAGTCTAAGGAAGCGGAACCAGGGCTGGCTATTGTGGATACTCAGCTCCAGTACACCAGAAATAAACTGGTAGAACTTCAGCAAAAGCAGTCTAAGAAGTGGATTTGTATTCTCAGGAACAATAAGAAAGTCTTCCACGTTTTTCCTGACATGCAGAATGATGAACACCATCCCCTGGCAGCCCATGCCAAAGAGACTAGGGACTATGAGAGTGTGTAAGGTCTTATATTATTATTTTTTTTGCTGGAATTTTTGTTCTTCTACCAATGATCATTTCTTTTCTTCACTTCTTTGAAATGGAGCATGTAGAGGGGAAGAAAAATTGAATTTTTGACTGCGTGCAGACTCAATGGAAGGGCCAAAAATCAGGTGGCATAGCTAGTAACTGGCATAGCTAGTAAAAAGCCTATACTAGTAGTATCTACCATCTTCTGTGCCTCTATTGTTAATAGATCAATACCAGGCTGTAATTTTGGTTAAGCTCCTCCAAGATGTAAACTTATTGTCCTTGCACAAAGAGTATCTTTAGCAAATGCAGAATGACTAGTAACATTGGTGAATAGGAACAAGGCTTGGCAGCCAGGAAATATAGATTCAAAAATTAGAATTGCCACTTGGATTACTTGGGTAACCAAATCATCACTATTTCAACAATGATTAACTCTATATTTCATTTTTATTATTGCTGTATAAGTGCTATATTGCAGGTTTTAGTCTGGGGAGATCTCAAAGGATAGGAATTCTTCATATAATATTTTCTACAGGTCACTGTGCTTGTTAATACAGGTGGTGATACCTGAGTCTCGAACATCCAAGATTCAACTTCTTATTCTGAGTTGGACAGCTAAGCACTCAAGGCTCCTATTCTACAACCCATACATAAGAGTATGCATGCAACAGTGTCATATAGTTGAAGGGTAAAGTAATAATGCTATCACGCTCCGTCTCCGTTACAACTCCGGTCATTGAAAAAGATTTCCTAATCGGGAACGACTCAACACCAGAGAACTATCAGCACAATTACGGGTCTTGCACCCCCCCTCTGGGTGTGCTAGACCACTTCTTTTCCTCCCTCGCTTGGCCAGGCACTACCCATGGCCTCTACCTGCCCTTCCCCTGAGTTAATCCTCTTGGGGACGCTCTCTTCTGTCTGGGACTGCCTCGCGGTGGTTCCTCCTCTATACTTCTCCGCTTTTGCTAGGCTCGCTTAGCATCTGCACGGTTGGCTTTTTTACGGGCGGGTTTGGTCTGACGGTCAGTCTGCTTGGTGGTCCTCTGGGCTATCGGCGGCCTGTTCCTTCCTCCTCGCATCGCACGGTTATGGTATCCCATCCACTAAGTGA
Organism: Tuber magnatum; assembly: GCA_003182015.1. Taxonomy (NCBI): domain Eukaryota; kingdom Fungi; phylum Ascomycota; class Pezizomycetes; order Pezizales; family Tuberaceae; genus Tuber; species Tuber magnatum. Next base: position 655,414 of record PYWC01000064.1, read on the forward strand.
CGCTTTCTCTCGGAGAACAAGTGACTACATAAGAGAAGCGGTAAAACACTGTGCTTTGCCTAGGGGGGGATGGTCTCTGTGACCCCAGTTGCAGCCTGCCGCCGTATCGTTGCCCATCTCGCTTGGTTTGGGCCTTCCTACTACTCCTTTTTCCGCGTCGGCTGGCACCCTACTGCCCAGGTCCTCGGGGCCCTACCAACTCACCATGCGGCAGCTCTTCTACCTGACCGCTCCAAGCTGGCCTAGGCTGGAGACTTCTCACTCAAGCTCTGACGCTGCTTACGCAGTCATCCACCTTCCGGCTGGCATCCTCTCTGCTGGGCTAGCATCCCCTCTGCCTCTTCCTTCCGGGCCCTACCTCCTCACCATGCGGCAGCACTTCTACCTGCCCGCTCCAAGCTGGCCTTGGCTGGCGACTTCTCACTCCCGCTCTGACGCTGCTTACGCTGTCATCCACCTTCCGGCTGGCATCCTCTCTGCTGGGCTAGCATCCCCTCTGCCTCTTCCTTCCGGCTCTGACTTTCTCTGCGGGAGTCATTCACATCGCAGCTGGCACCTTACTGCCACCTACTCTGTGTTCCAGCGGGCACGGGGTCAGCTTCGCTTGCCACACGGCGCGACCTGTCCTCCTCCCTTGGGATTCGGTGCTTTCATCCTTGGCCTAACGGACAAGCTCGTCTGTTGCCCTCTGTTTACCTGGCCTGTGTGCCTCCCTTTCGATTCCTGCTCCATACCAGGGTGGGTTCGTGTTCCGGGGGGGTTGGGACCGGAGTACAAGGCATTTGCTTTAGGGGTGGGAGAGTGTGGGGCGCTTCCTTGTTCCTTTCCGGGTCTTGGGGTTTCTAATTTGTGGGGATCTAACTGTTGTCTCTCTCTTGGGTGGGGTTTTCCTTTGTTGCTGCCTGTCTGTGGAGGTGTTGGGTTCGCTGTATTCAGCTCCATCACGGGGGGTCTGGGTTTTTATACCTCAGAGGGTTTTCCATGGCTTCCGTGCAGGTGGATGGACTGTAGTTGGAGGTTTTTATCGCGATACCGCGAGGTGCATGCGTTCTTTGTACCTAATAAGCAAACGAAATCAAAAAAAAAAAAAAAAGTAATAATGCTATTGGTAAGGAGACATAAAGATAATAGTATGAAGAGCTTATCCTCCTGGGCCCTAGTGATCTTTCTTATACTTACTTTTCATACTAACCCTAACTCTGTAGCTTATATCCTCAAGTTATCTGATGTAGTCAAGTGTGCTAATTGCATCACATGTGTGAGACCAATGACTTGCTATCCAAGTTATGTGTAAAAGTCATAATATTATGCAACCTGCAACTGCAAGTTGCTCAAGTATTATATGTCAATCAATCATAATATATCAATGACTTATAATTGTAAGTCATTCAAGACCCTATAATGCCAATGTGAGTCATGGTACAAAAGCCTAACTAATCTGCCTTACTCGTAAGCCTGACCAATCTGCCTTGCTGGTAAGCCTAACTAAAACCTTCCTCTACAAAGTTCTGAGTCTTTCATGATATAATCAATCTTCTACATAGATCACTATTTGTAACATTAGCTTCTTTCTTTCTCTAGCCTGAGTTCCATCAGGCTTCACTTTACTTTCTCCTCGTTCTCCTTTCCTTGATGGCGGTTAGGTACTTGAGGGTCCGAAATTTGTAGTGTTGAGCATTCCGGTACTTCTACAGTAGTCAATCCTCTAGGTCACTCCTGGCCTGTCACTCGGGAGTCCTCCTTACCTCTTCCTCCTCTATTCTCCTCTTTACCTTATTGAGCCTGTTGACTGTTCATCTCAGCCAGTGGATTGTTTTCTTCAGTCTTCTCATCACTTCCCCCTGTCGAGTTACTATTTCATCCTGACCTTAATATCACTGCTATCTGATAGGGGTATAACCAGATTGAGTTCTTTAATGAATATATGAGACTATGGGTTTGGATACTTGCCTCACGATTGGAAGAGTTGCTTAATAGGCATTCTGCATAATGAAACCTTATGGAAAGTGATGGAAGATCGTGGCTGTATATAAGAAAGGGGTTAGGGGTGTTGGGATTTGTCAGTAGGGGAGTTTTCTTTATTATATAAAGAGATATACCTCTTAGTCATTTACTTTCAAGTTCCTTAAATACCCTGGTAATTTACTGCCTACACCAGTACTCAGGAATTACAACTTTGACTTTTCTTTGCATCATTAGAACCTGTGAACCCTAACTCTGGGTCCTGAAATCCTGTCTTTGACCTTCTGAACCCTAGATGCAAACCTTTCTTGTTTGTATACCAGTACCCATTTCTTGTCTCACTAGTTATAGTGTGCCTTGCACCATTTGCACCAATCTTACATAGACTCTATTTGTTACATGTGAATTGTTTCATGCAGGATATCTTTTGGTACAAATGAAACTTTGTGCTCTCTTCTCTCTTGCAGCTCTATCATCAGAGCTTGTCTTTCTGCCTCTTTTCTTTACTGCCAGTAGTCTGGGCAGAACCTGTACATGTAGTTCTGATGGTTGATATTGTAGTATCTGGGCTGGGTTGGGGCTTCTGACTAGTCCTCTTCTCATGTCAGTTGTTTTCAGAGGCTGGTCCACTTCTGATCACTGTCTGAGTCTCTTATTCTGATAGACTTAGTGGGCCACCATCCTTGGCTTTCTTTTGTACTCTTATATATTGCGCAGTTATTGTGACAGCATGCTATCCATATTTTCTTTGTGTATTCCTTCCTTTCTGCTTTTGCCTCTTCTATCTCTCTCTATACCCTTAGTACATTCTTTTCAAATTTTTAATAGTCTTTAACTGCTACTCAGTTCTTCTCTTCTATCTCATCATGGATGGTTGGCTACTGGTTTTTGCAAGAAGCACTAGCAGAAGGGGAGGACGACATCTTTAGTGTTGTTAAAATTGGTGACAAGGTACCACTCTTTATCATATTGAGGAGAATAACCAGTCCACTTAGTGTAGTACTGGGGTTTACCACAAGTGAGCGTTGATTATAGCTTTAAGTATGTATTCATTGTCACAATCTATCTTGGTAGGCAGAGGAGAAAGTCTTTTGTGTGAAGAGAACTTGTTGTCTGACTGAGGTTTGAGGAGTGAGATGTGAAATATGTTGTGTATAGCCATCTTGGGTGGTAGGTTGAGCTTATAAGTGCAACATCCTACTTTTGCCAAGATCTTGCCTGGTCTAATTTTCTTGTAGTCCAGCCTCTTTAAAGGCCTCATAGTTCTTATATTTTTTGATAACAACTGCAGCATGTGTCCTCATTGTAGGTTTGGATCTAGTCTACAGTATTGATTATAATTCTCTCTTTATTATAGTGGCACTGTGACCATCTTGGTTTGCAACATTTCGTGAAGTAGTATTATATTTTCAAGGTTTATTATCTTGCCTCTAGTGTAATGATCTATAGCTACATGTTTGGGATTTTGTTAGTAGTTGGTCTAGAATAGCCTATTCTTAATTGTTTCTTTTTTTCTGTTATTGTTGTTGAACTCTGCTATAGGTAACATTTCATTCCAGTTGTTCTGCTAATAGTTGATTTATGTCTAAAGATATTGTTCTAATATACCACTGACTCTTTCAGTTTGTCCATCTATTTGTGGGAGGAATACCACACTTAACCTTCACTGTATGTCTAATTTTTTGGTTGCTCAAGTTTCTTTTCACACTTTTGAGATGAATAGTAACCCACTGATAGTTATCATATTCTTCGATAGACTCAGTAGTTGCGAGATTTTCTTTCAGAAAGGTTAAGGTGAAGTATTATACAGTAATAACTTTCCTGTATACAATAAAATGACTCTTTTTAGTTAGGCGATCTACCACAACTAGGATGGCATTATAACTGCCTGATTCTAGTAAAGCTGTGATGAAATTCATCGATATAGATTTCTATGGCTTGTTCAATACTTTGTTTGATTTCAATAGTCTATAAGGTATATGTTATATGACTTTTGTACATGCACAAATGTCATAGCTCTTGACATGTAGTTGCATCATTTCTCATATTCCTGGTCAGTAGTACTAGTGGTATACCAGCTTGATAATTTTTGCTCTCGCACCATACCTGACTATGGGTAGGTTGTAGGTTCTTAGTATCAAGTCTATTGAGATTTTTTCGTAATCTGGTATCTATATCTTCTCATCATATCAGAAGTGGTTGCTATTCTACCTGTACAGCCCAAGTGCCAAAAAATTCATTTTCTTATCTCCTTCTTCTAATACCTGTCAGATTCCATGTCTCCATTTGTCCTGCTTACTTATACTCTTGATTATATTACTTCGATTATCCTAAATATCTACTATTTCCATCTCCTCATAGTGTCTTTCTTTCAGTAGTAGGGTTTATGGCTTTTCGCTATTCTTATATTCTTGTTCATTTTGTGGTTGATCCTTTGCTTGTCACCTGCGAGCATTAGGTTTTCTTTCTTCTTTTTTCCAGTTCAGTATTTAATTTTGAAGTTGTACTGACTTAGTTTCTACTTCTATTACATTTGATAGTTATTTAGTTTCTTTGTTGTCACAAAGGGTTTCAAGTTCTTATAGTCAGCTAGGCCCTGGGTATGATAGTTGGTGTTTTGTGCACAATGCCTTCACTCTTTAAGGGCCTGAACTATCCCTAACAATTTCTTGTCCTGCACATTGTAGCTGCAGTTGGCTGGTAACATCATCTGCAACTGATATATGACTGGTCTCCACCTTCTGCTAGTACATTATTGTAATAGAATCTTCATGCAAACGTATTTTGATGCATCTGCGTCAATCAATATTTCTTTCTCCCAGTCAAAGTGTACCAAGATTGGTGCAATTGTTATGTTTATTTCTAACTCATTGCAAGCTTTATGTTGTTAACTTCTCTAGTTCTGTTTGATGTACTTTGTGAGGAGGTGGTATATCGCCTTCACTGTTCTTCTGAATGCAACAATGAAGTGACAGCAAAAGTTGTAAAAACCCATGAAATATTGGATGTCGTTGTTAGGCGGTAGCCAACTCTAAGGACAAGCAAGTCTGAACAAAGGCCTGATAGGTGACGAAGCGATTGCTAGGCAGGCTCACTCAAGATATCAAAGTAGAAGTAAGACGTGGAGGTGTATCATATAACAAACATATTGATAGGATCTCTTCTCCATCACTGATGATCTCTAAAAAGCGTGGGAGGAACGTCGATATTTATATTCCGCATCTGGGTGTTCACGGACTATGTACTCCGCCTACCTTTCCTATGCGCGAACTTCGCAGAAGCCAAAAACCTTTACCCTGCTTGACACTGATTTTACTGAATGGTAGAGAGGGTGTCCCACCCCTCTCTGTGTGGCATTCGTGTAATCATAGTCACTTGAACCCTTTCACTGTTGCAAGCGGTTACTGGTCCTTTTTCTGCATACCAAGTGATCAGCTCTGATGACAGACTTATCAAATCAGGTGGATTTCCTATACATCTGTGTCAACACAAAGGAAGCATGTTCCGGTCATATCGCGCCAATGGCGGTTAGGCCTCGTCGCGCCCAGGGTTGACCTCTCATGCGGTAGGCCCACATCTGACTCTACCTTATCATGCCTTTGGGCATGGCCGAATGATTGTCTCTTGGGCATCGTTCCCTTATCAGACATGGTCTTTGCATGCGTATATCTCTGCAACCAACCCACCAATTTAGTTCCTTGAACATTGTCCGGATAGCCCAGATTACTGTCTTGAAGTCTCAGTAAAAACCAAGCCGTCGGCGACCTGAGGTGATGGCGTAATTGCGGGTTTAGTGCTGGCATCATATTGGCAGAAATTAACTCATTCTCCCAATAGTCGGACAGACACAGGGATCGAACACACGCTCTTTTGCTAATGATTCACGTCACATGCCCATTACGCTATGCCAGTTTGTCTTACGTGTAACCCAAGCTTTCCTCTCCAAGGGTGTGGCCTGAATCCCTATAGTCTAATTCTCTAGCAGCGTACATGTTCAATTCATTTAAGGACTTGGCAAGATAGGGTGAAAAACCTCTGCGTATCAACTTGGCCATGTGTAGGAACACCTTTTCTTGTCATCCTTCATCTATATTCGTGGCATCTCCTGGTTGTCCCTGTAAAACCCTTCCACCAATTCCGCCGCATGCTCCAAATGATCTGGCAGCCCCCAGGTGTTTTCATCCTGCGAACACCTGGGCCATGTTACAAAGTACCTGAGTTCTCTGATTCTCCTTGTGTGCCCCTGAACCCTGTGAGTATAAGAAGTAACCTTGCTCTTTACTATCTTTTCAACCTGCCCTTCCAAGTCACCATCTATCTCGTCTGGGGTTCCGGGAGTCTGTACACGAGCCGCCTGGACCGACGTCTGGTAAGGCTCTAACAGTGTTACATGGAACACCGGGTGGATCTTCTAGTGTTCCAAGATTTCTAGCTTAAATGCTCCGTTGCCACATGGCTCCAGGATTTTGAAGGGCCTGTATGGTTGTGGGCTAAGGATTTTGGAGGGTCTTTTGGTACGAATGTTTTTGGCGTTAAGCATGATCAAGTCGCCTGTCAGAAAGTTTGGCTGTGGCCTTGCTTTCTTGTCATAGTACCGCCCCATTGCTTCTCTGGTTGCCTTCAGTGTGGCCATTGCCTGTCCATGTATTTCCTTCACCCACTGCGCATACAGGGTAGCTCCTGGATTTCGAGCTTCTCGCTCCTTCACCCACTCCATCTGTGGGTGGTATCCGTAGTTCACGTAGAAAGAGTTTAGTCTGCGCACACTTGTACCGGAGTTGGTGTAGGCATGTTCTGCCAGTGGAAGCAGTTGGTGCCAGTTATCCTGATTGTGCTTAATGAAGCTTCCAACATAGCTTTCCAGCACTTGGTTGGTTCTCTCCGTTTGCCTGGCTGCTTGGGGATGATAAGGTGTTGACATTTTTCGCTTAATGCCTAAGAGTTTGCACAAGAATTCCTAAAATTCCCCCACAAACTTTGCATCCATGGCCGAGATTATTTCGGTGGGTAGCCTATGCAGTTTTCACACCGCCCAGAGAAATGTCTGGGCTACACCCTTCGACCTCGCATTTTTCTTTAGCCCTATGAAGTGGGCCATCTTGGTGAAGCGGTCAACTACCACCATGATCCGAGTGTTTTTTTCCAACTTTGGTAGCTGCGTTATGAAGTCGGTTGAGACAGAGGTCCATGCCGCATAGGGTACTCCCAACGGCGGTATAAACCCATACTTTGCATGCCATGGCGCTTTGTTATGTTGACACTCGTCACATAACTGTACATAGTTGTTTACCCATTCCGCGGGCCCTTTCCAGTAGAAGTCCCTTGTTATAATTTCCCGTGTTTTTTCCTGGCTGATGTGCCCTGCAACCTTTGAGTTGTGGCTGCTGGAAGCAAGTAGCATTTATAGGACCTCGTCCTTGAGAATGAATAGCCGACTCTTACAACGAAGGAGGCCATTCGCTAAGGTGCAATGCATTGGTATTTCCTTTCCTTCATCCTGGAGCCATTCTAACTCCTCTTTCCTAATTTTCCTGTCCTGGTCTGTCCTTCCCTTATCCTCTACCTGTCATAGAAATTGAGCATCCAACTTTTGTGCCATTGCTGTAATAAGTACCGCATTGGTTAGCACGGTTTCTTTGGTTGTCAGGGCCTTGTGCTGTCCCTGATCATACTTATCGAAGTTTTGATTTAGCCCACTTTGATCCCCTAGCTCACTGGCTTCCGTTTGGGTTTTGACCGCACTGGTTCCTGTGCTTCCTAATCCTCTTTGACCCCTCTTGGTATTGTCTAGTCCTATTGCTTCGTGGAGCTCTCCTTCATGGATCCTTTCTACTATGAGTTGCGCTTCTTATTCGCCCTTCCCCATGTAGTAGTCCTGGTCCTTCAGGTTGAATAGCAACACCTTCACCTGTCCTCGGTAGTCTCTGTGTTAGGCGGTAGGCGATTCTAAGAACCAATGAGTCTGGACTAAGGCCCGATACGTGACGAAGTGATGTCTAGGAAGGCTCACTTATAATATTAAGAGGAAAAGTAGGTTTGTATTGTATAACGAGTATATTGATAACATCCCTTCTCTGTCGCTGATCATCTATAAAGCGTGGTAGGCACCTCGATGTTTGTATTCCGCGCCTGGGTGTTCGCGGCCTATCTATTCCTTCCACTTTCTTCTGTGCGAACTTCGTAGACCCTGAAAACCTTTACCCCGCTTGACTCCAATTTCCCTGAACAACAGAGTAGGTGTCCGACCCATCTCTTTGCAGTGTTCGTGCTAATCGTAGTCACTGGAACCCTTTCACCGTGGCAGACGGTTACTGGTTCTATCTCTGCATATGAAGTGATCAGCTCCGAGGACAGACTTATCAATGCAGTCGGATTTCTCATCCACCTGCGTCAACCCGCAGCAAGTACTTTCCTGCCTTATCGCCCCAATGGTGGTTAGGCCTCCTTGGGCTGAGGGTTGGCCTTTCACGTGGTAGGCCATCATCTGACTCTACCTTGTCATGTCTTTGGGGTGTGGGTGCACGATCGTCTCTTGGGCGTCATTCTCTCATCAGGATTTTCCTCCGCGTTCCTCCACCAATGGACTTGAAATTCGGTCATGCTAGTCTTATGGCAGCCAGGGACTCCTATCGGAGTAGCCAACCTTCCCCCAGTTGGCATCCATCTGTTGGCGTAGCTGAGGGATCTTTGCATGCGGTTATCTCCACAACTAACCGACCGATTTAGTTCGTTCGATCTTATCAGGATAACCGAGAGTCTTCTCTTGAAGACTCAGTGAAAACCCTTTCGTCGGCGACCTTCGATGGTGGCGTAAATGCGGGTTTTGTGCCGCTGTCATATTGGTAGAAATTCTCTCATTCTCTAAATACTCCGGTGGACCCTGGGATCGAACACATGACCTTTTGCCAATAATCACGTGACATGCCCATTATGCTATGTAAGTTCGTCTCATGTGTAACACGATCTCCCCACTCGTAGAGTTCGGCTCGAATCTCTAAAACTCTAGTTTTCCAAAAGTGTACAATTTAAATTCCTTTAAGGACTCGGGAAGAAAGGGTGAAAAACCTGTACGCGTTTACCTGGCCACGCCTACAAAAACCTTTCCTTGTCATCCTTCCTTTATATCCGTGGCATCTCTGGGTTCTCTCTGTGGAACCCTTCTACCAGCTCCGCCGTATGCCCTAAATGTCCCAGTAGCTCCCCGGTCTTTTCCTCTTCCAAGCACCCCTGCCACTTCACAAAGTACCTAAGTTCAAGGATCCTCCTAATCCGTCCGTGAACCCCGTGAGTGTACGCAATGACCTCCCTTTTGACTATTTTTTCAACCTCCCATTCCAAGTCACCATCTATCTCCTCCGGCGCTCTGGGAGGTGGTTCCTGAGCCTCTCAAACGGACGTCCAATAAGGCTCTAACAATGATACAGGGATGACGGGGTGTATCTTCTAGCGTTCCGAGATTTCTAGCTTGAATGCTCGGTTGCCATGTAGCTCCAGGATTTTGAAGGGCCTGTATGGTTTGGAGATAAGCTTTTTGGAGGGTCATTTGGTGCGAATGTTGTCAGCATTAAACATCACCAAGTCGCCTATCTGAAAGTTCGCTTGCGCCCTAACTTTCTTCTCGTGGTACCGTCCCATTGCTTCTTTGGTTGTCTTCAATGTGGCCATTGCTTATCCATGTATCTCCTTCATCCAGTGAGCATACGTGGTGGCTCCTGGATTGCGAGCTTCTCGCTCCTTTATCCACTCCATCTGTGCATGGTATCCATAGTTCGCGTAGAACGGAGTGACTCCCTGCGCACTGGTAACGGAGTTGTTGTAGGCATGCTCCGCTAATGGTAGCAGTTGGTGCCAGTCATCCTGATCGCACTTGACGAAGCTTCTGAGATAGCCTTCCAGCACTTGGTTGGTTCTCTCTCTTTGTCTATCTGTCTGAGGATGGTATGCTGTTGACACCTTTCGCTTAATGCCCAAGAGCTTGCACAGAGATTCCCGAAATTCTCCCGCAAACTTCGCGTCCATATCCTAGATGATTTCCGCGGGTAGCCCATGTAGTTTCCACAGTTCCCAGAGGAACACCTGGGCTACATCCTTTGCCGTTGCGTTTTCTCTCAACCGTATGAAGTGGGCCATTTTGGTGAAGCGGTCGACTACCACCATGATCTGAGTGTTCTCTTCCGACTTCGGTAGCTGCGTTATGAAGTCGGTAGAGATAGAGGTCCACGCCGCATAGGGTATTTCCAATGGCTGTAGAAACCCATATCTTGCGTGCCGTCATGCTTTGTTGTGTTGACACTCATCACATGACTGTACATAGTCATTTACCTATTCCGCAAGACCTTTCCAGTAGAAGTCCCTGGTTATGATTTCCACTATCTTTTCCTGGCCGAAATGCCCAGCGACCTTGGAGTCGTGGCTGCTTTGAGCAAGCAGCCTTTGCAGGGCCTTGTCCCTTGGAATGAACAGCCGTCCCTTATAATACAGGAGGCCGCTTGCCAAGAAACCGTGTGTTGGCATATCCTTTCCCTCATCTCAGAGTTTCTCCAACTCTTTTCTCCTCACCTTCCAGTCCTGGTCCACCTCCCCCTTTTCCTCTACCTCTCTCAGGAATTGGGCGTCAAATCTCCGTGCCGTGGCCTTGACTACCACTGCATTGGTTAGTACGGTTTCTTCCTTCGAAAGGGCCTGGTGTCGTCCCTGATCGTACTCGTCGAAGTATTAGTTTAGGCCACTTTCTTCCCTTAGTTGACTGGTTTTGGTCTGGCCTTCGACCACACTGGTTTCCATGCTTCCAAATCTGTCCTGGCCCCTCACGGTGTCATCTAGCTCTATCATATCTTGGAGCTCCCCATAGTGAATCCTTTCTATTACGAGTTGCGCAACTCGTTCGCTCTTCTCTACATGGTAGTCCTGGTCATTCAGATGGAACAGTAACACCTTTACTTCTCCTCGGTAGTCTCGGTCGATGACTCCTGCCCCGACCATGATCCCATGGTGCACGGCAAGGCCACTTCTCGGAGCTACTCGTCCATAGGTTCCCGCTGGTAACGCTAAGGCTATTCCAGTGGCTACTGTCGCTTGTCCGTGTGCAGGCATGACCTTTTCTTCCAGGACGTAGATGTCATGTCCTGCTGCTTCGCGGGAGCCCCTGGTCGGAATTTGAGCTTCTGGGTGTAACTGCATGGGTCGAGCGTATTTAGGTTCAGGTGTCCTCTGACTTAGACCAGGTTCCTCTCCTCGTCCTACCACTATAACCATAACCTGGTCGAAATGTGCGGGGTTTAAAATTGACAGCCTCGGGCTTTGCGCAGCTCTCCCCTCATGACAGTACTGCGGCCTTCTGCTTAGCACATCCGGCTTTCCCCTACTGGACCCGGGTCGGTACACGATTTTGAAGTTGAAATCTGCCAACTTCTGTGTCTACCTTATCTGCCTGGCACTCCAGGCCTTGGTCGTGAGGAAGTATTGTAGATTCTGGTGATCTGTGAATACCATGATGGGTTCATTTGTTCCTGCGAGGTAGTGATGCCATTACTTGAATGCTTCAACTATGGTGAGCAATTCTTTATCATGAACATCATAGTTGCATTGTGCCAAGTTGAGCTTTCTGGAGTGAAATGCTATCGGGTCCAGCCTTTTTTCAATGTATTGTGATAGGATCCACCCTAGGGCGAAATCACAGGCATCCGTTTCCACCAATGTGTTCCTGTCTCAGTGGAAATGTGCCAGAATCGGCGTTGTCACGAACTGTTCCTTTAGGGATTCGGAAGCCTCCTCATGCTCTTTTCCCCAGGGTAAGCCCTTGGGGTCCCCTTTCAACAACTCGGTTAGGGGTTTACAAGTTCCTGAGAAATCTTTGATAATTCCCTGGTAGAAATTTGCAAATCCTGTAAAGATTTGTATGTCCTTCACGGACTCAGGCCTCTTCCATTCCCTTTTGGCTTTGACCTTGCGATCACTCATGGTAATCCCATCTGTCTTCACAATATATCCCAGAAACTCCAGTGTTATGGTGTGGAATACTGATTTAGTAATAGACACTGCTAGGTGATATTTCCGTAACTCGGTTAATACCTCCTTTACCAACTTGATGTGGTCCTCCTCAGTCTTGGAGTAAATTAGCTCATTGTCTATGTATACGACTACTCCCAAGTCTAGGAATCTCCTCGGAACCACATCCATGATGTCATGGAAAGTGGCCGGCACGTTTACGCGCCCGAATGGCATTACCCGATATTTGTAGTGACCGTACCGAGTGTGGAAGGCCGTCTTCCACGCCTCCCACTCTCTTATGCGTATCAGGTGGTACCCATCCTTTAGGTCCAACTTGGCAAAGATACGCGATCCGACTACTCGGTCTCTGAGTTCACTCATGAGCGGCAGGGGTATTTGGTGGTGATGGTACCCTTGTTCAGCCCACGGTAGTCCACACATAGCCTCAGCCGTCGGTCTGGTTTTGGTACAAATAGTATTGGTGCTCCTGCGGGTGACTGGCTTGGGGTTATCTTTCCCTCGCGCAACATTTCATCCAGGTATTCTTGCAATGCCCGTAGTTCTTTTTCGGAAAACGGGTATAGTGGCCCCCATGGGGGCCTTTCGCCTTTAACTACCTTGATCTCATGATTGAAGGTATTGTGATTTGGCAGCCATTCTGCTGCCTGAGGCAGGAAGAGATCGGCGTACTCCTGGTAAGGTTTTGGCAGAGTCTGCATCACTACTGCCTCACGGTGTTCTGGGCCTGCGATTCGGCCCACGTATCTGGCTGCCGGGTCCGGGGCTACTGTCCTATCCCACTCAATGCAGATTCCTTCATCTTCGGGTTACAGGTGTTCATTTCACAGCTCTGCCTGGAACTCCCACCTGCTTGCGTCCTCAATGAATGATAGGGGATGTTGGCGATGCCACCAACCAAAAGGTATTATCAAGTCATGGATCCCCTGGCTCATGAATTCACAGGTAAATTCCGAACAATGTCAGTTAGCCCCAATTTCTAGCATGATAGGGGTCGTATAGCACCTTCCCGCATTTTGGGACAGTGTGCCATCAAACCCAGTTATACTAACTGGTGTATCTCGCCGTATCGTTGCCAGCCCCAGTTTTTGAACTAGCGCGTCTTGCATGACAAAGATCTTCGAGCCCGTGTCTAATAACACGCGAATCAGTACTCGTTCTGCATGTATTCGTAGGTATGCTTTGTCTTGTGGGCATTCGTAATCTGTCAGTGTTGGGACTTGGGTTTTCTGTCTTTTTGGCTCCCCCGTAGGGTTACCCTGTCTTCGTTTACTGGACATTTTAGGGGCATTCAATAATCTTGGATGTTTGTTATTGTGCCCGCACAATTTCGGCCATTCAGGCCTCCTTAGACAAACTCGGTCCCTGCGGTGTGCGGGTTTGTTCTTATCTTCTTTCCCCTCAATGACCATATTTAATCAGACCGGTCTATGCCACCAGTACATAGATGAGGGAGCGACCTTTCTAACCCGGCCTTAGGTGTTCGACTCCTGCCGTTATGTGCAATTTAAGGCGCGCACACTGTCCTTTCTCTTGCCTAGCAACCTGCAGCCTACCCACTCTCTGTTGCCGGTGGTGCCATCCTGGGACTGGGGGAGGCCCTTCAGGCGGTCCTGTGCTATCCTGACTCCTTTCCCGTGCATGACCTTTGGAGGAGAGAGTTAGGACGCCCTGAGTTGCCCCGGGCAACAGCCCTCTTTTCATGGGTGCTGGGCTTGAACCTTCTCTACCCAGGGAGGAGTAAAACGTCTTGCCGTCCCGCATCGAGGTTGTGGGTCATTCTTGATTTCATCCCCCTTAGATGGGTTAACTTTCTCAGTTATACATGCTTTTTCATGCCTTTCACACTTCTGTCACTGCCCACGCTCAGAACCTAGTCAATGAGGTTGGCCGACATTCTTGACTAAGCCATTGCCTGAGGTGGCGACCTAGGTCCTGGTTTTTATACAGGGCTCCCGGTTGTCCGATGTATCCCCCTTCTTGATCTGACAACTCCCAAAGTTTAGGTGCTGGTGGCACATGGGTTTGGTTTACCGCTGGCCTTGGGGCGGTATTCCGAACCTCCATGTCGCAGTGCCTAAACTTCGCTGCTTTCCACAGTGCTATCGTTGCGACAACCGCTCCCATCCTACAAGCTCCCTACTTGTGGTTGGGACGTCCATACTGGGTGAAGCTTTTATTTTCCCGGCGTTGGTCGAGCAGGTTTTTAGATATTCCTTCGCGAGCTTTCTTTCAGTCGGTATGCTCTACCCCCGTGTTATGGTCGGTTTGTTCGCTTGGGCCAACCTTGCTGACTTGGAGTTCCCAGGTGCCGTCTTCCTCTGGAACTTGCTGGGTCGCCCTTCCTCCTTTCCTCGCTTCGGCACCTTTTCTCTGTCCTCCCGGCATCATTTTACTGGCCCGGAATAACTTGACGAGCTGGATGGATGTCATGGGGGCACCCCTAGGAAGATGGACCCCAAGGTTGCGACCGGACCGAACAACTTCAAACTTATCACCAACAGTTCTCACCAATGTAAGAGTAAAGTAAACGGTAAAACTTAATATCGTTAAGCCTGATGCTTCACTCAATTAAGGTCTCCAGAGGATTGATTCTTGGAGTAGGAGAGTTCTCGCATAGACTTTCAGGTAGTTTTATCTTATGCCAGAAACTACCCCATCAGTTTACTCCAGCCATTCGAGCACACCCTTTTCCGCTAATGGTGGTCTGACATGTCTCCTGGCACACCCTTCGGGCATGCATGTGTCGACATACTCTGGTCGGCATTGCCCTTATGCGGTTGTCATTTCTGCACTGTATTTCTATTTTGCCTGCCGGAGTGAAAATGTCTGCGCATTGGTGTCTTGCCAGTGGCTAACAGTCAAGACACCTCATGAACTAGACTATCTATGACACCCTTCCCATATGCATTGTTCCTTACTTGACTCCGGAGGGTACCATGGGTGGTTTACCTATTTACTATTTACGGGTCGCGGGCTTCCGGTGTCTTCCGCAGAGCACGGTAGTCCGGGAGTGATCCAATAGGCGCTACCCATGACCACTTTCTCCGAAGTACCTTACCTGTGGTAGGAATCATGCTTTTAGTGTCTCTGGACTTCCCTTTCAGAGCCTACAGCGTTGGGGACACTTTCGGGCTGGGTAGGTGTAAAACTCTCCCAGTCACCCCAGCACCGTCCACGACTACCTTCAGGACCCCCATGGTTAACACCCGTTAGCTACGTCAGCTTTGCTCCGTTTTACTCCGAACAACTTGGAGGAGATACTCCACCTTCCTTCCTATGCCCCCTTGTATTTCCTTCGAACAGCCTATGGTCGACCGGACGGCAGCGACGTATACGGTGTTGCAAGCGTGTCTGCCAAGATTCCTCTTTGCTAGACTGCGCACAACTGCCCAACCATTTGCCCATGATGTCCGGGCCTCAAGGCGGGGACAGAGTGGTATGATATGAATAGGATCTTCAATTTACAGCTTCCTCGAAGCTACGTAGCTCACCCAATAGGACTCCCCGAACCCTAGATTCCAGTATCATCCATGGCTTCGCGCGACAAACATTCCTGTCAATTCTCCCGAACTCCCCGAGGGACTTCGTATTGAAAGGTAGGGTAACTCCGAACTCTGGGTAGGGTAACCCAAGCCCCGAGGCAGGGTAACCTGATCCCGAGTGCAGGGTAACCTTCTCCAGCGGACAAGATAACCTTTCCCTGTTACCCGGTCTATCCCGTCGCCGGCGATAGACCCTTTTGACCTGTTCTCCCGTTACCCAGCCTAGCTGAGCAACTGCCTGTTCAGAGGTCTCTAAGTACGATGACACCGCTCCCGGGTGTATCCAGGTACCTAAGTCCATGACCAGCCAATTCTGTTCATTCTCGGAGCCCGGGCCATCGGGTCTCCGTACCTCAAGTACTTGCTTGCCTACTGGTCCCTACCAGTTCACCTCCTGGCTACCTGTAAGGGTATAGGCTCCATCTGCCATAGCTCATGTATGTTGGGTCGTTACATCACTCCCCTCTTCTCTACAGTGTGTCCCGGACCGCTAGCGTTGTCTCTTATTTCCACGACTCAATTCCCTCTAGACACTATGGTTGTTGGGCTTGGATGGATATCTTTGGTGGAAACCCAGAATGGGCTGCAACCCTGTCCCTTCTAGCATCTCATATGGCTCCCATGAGTTCTCCTCAGCCCTGTAGCCTTCCCATGAAACCTGGTACTGGACGAAGCATGACGGAAACTTTGACTATGCTCCTCCGTACCATCCGCTGTCCACAACAGCTTCAATAACGTAACTGGGCTCGTTGTCCACAAGTTCCGGGGTCGGGACTTCCTTGACCCAACCTGCTGCAGGATCCGCACAATAGGGTTCGAGCAACGTGACATTGAAAACCAGGTAGATGCTCCGTCCAGAGGGCAGTTGGAGTTTGTAGGCCCGGTTACCCACTCGATGTTTGACCACAAAAGGGCTAAACATCCCGTGGTCTAACTTCTCCATTCGACCCTTGGTGCGGATGTTCTTTCGGTTTAAGGTCAGGCGGTCCGCTTTCTTTGCCCGCCCTGCGGTCACCTCCTCCAAGGTAACATAGTCTGGTGATGGCAACATTTTTTGGTCATGCCATTTCTGTTGCCTTTATTGTGTCCGTTGCATCGTTTCTCGAATCTCTTTCCAGGTTCCTTCCCATTCCTTGACTAAGAGCTCACTGCTGGGGTGTATTCATTGTATATCAGCAAAGAAACCGGACCAGTTTGTCCTTGGGTTAAACCCATAGTTGATCTCACATGGCGACAACCGGGTGGATTGTGATGTCGAGGTCTTGTACGCATACTCCGCAACAGGTAACTGCAAAACCTAATCATCTTGTTGGTAGGAACAGTAACTACGCAAGTAATGCTACAGTGTCTGGTTAACCCTCTCGCTCTTCCCATCAGTCTCAGGGTGGAATGCAGTGGAAACGTTTAGTTTCACTAGCAACAAGTGCATTGGACATACCCAGAACTTGGATGTAAATCGGCTATCTCGATTGGAGATGATTGACTCTGGGAGTCCATGAAGGCGCCAAACTTCTTTCAGGTATATCAAGGCATGCTCCTTGATAGGTACCCCCGTGGTCCGGGTATGAAATGGGCCATTTTCCAGAATCTGTCCACTATGCCCCAGATCTTGGTATACCCTTTGGAGTCTGGCAGTGCTACAATGAAATCCATTGAAATCGCTGTCCGCGGCCGCATAGGAACATCAATAGGTTCAAGCAGCCTGAACTTCTTGTGCCTGATGGATTTATTTCTTTGGCACGTATCACATGTCCGCATGTAGTCGGTGATGTGCTCATCCATCTTAGGCCAATAGAAGTTAGCCCTAACCTTTCCAATGGTCTTGTAAGTCCCGAAGTGTCCTGCGATTCGGGAGTCATGTTCTGCCTTCCTGATTGTCTGCTTCAGATTCTGACCCTTGGGAACATCCCACCTGTTCTTGTACAGGAGCAAGACCTTTTCCGATGTGAAATGTCGGTCAACCTCCTTCTTACCGGCAGGTGTTGCCTTCTGGATCCTTAAGTACTCCTGGTCTTCGGTTATTGCTACCCGCAGTCAATCCAAGAAGAAAGACTGCAGCCAAAATCCCTGGCACACCTGCAACACTTGTGGTCACAAGATGTCCCATTCCTGGCTCCCAACCCACTGTCCAGGGCGAAAAAATGACTTTGGCGGAAAATGACTCCCCCCTTCAGGGCGGTAGTCCCTACGCCATGACAAAGTATCTGCCTTCTTATTCAACCGTCCTTCTCAGTAAACCACCTGGAAGTTAAATGGTTGCAGGAACTCAGCCCCGTGGTGCTGCCTTCGGTTAAGTACCTTGGTACTATTGAAGTACTCCCAATTCTTATCATCCGGATAGATCACCAACTGGTACGTTACTGAGCACAGCAAAGGATTCCATTCCTTGAACGCCGCCACAAGGGCCATCATTTCCTTGTCATGGACATCATAATTAATCTCCGCTGGGTGAAACTTCCTACTATGGTAGGGCACTGGATGCCATCTCTTATCCTCACAGAACTGGGGGACAACGGCTCCTAATGCAAAGTCACTAGTATCAGTTTCCAGCCTGGTTGGCCGTTCAGGGTCAAAATGGGCCAGGATAGGTTTGGACGTGAATGCTTTCTTCAAATGGTTGAAGGCCTGGTCACATGCAGGTGTCCATTCCCATCGGATATCCTTCTTTGTCAAGTCCGTCAGAGCTTTCGCTAGCTTGCTGAACCCTTCTATCAACTGACGATGGAAGTTGGCAAAGCGCATAAAGCTTTGAAGGTTGACAACGGATGTCGGAGGTGCCCAATCCCTGATTGTCTGCACCTTCTCCGATGACATAGAGATCCCCATTTCGCAAATCTTCTATCCGCGGAATTCAATCTCCTGTTGGTGTAAACTAGACTTCTTCATGCTTACACATAGTCTAGCTTTCCACAATTTCTCCATCAAACACCGCACGATCGCGACGCGCTCTTCCATAGCTTCGGACTAGATCAGGATGTCATCCATGTACGCGGTGACTCCTTCGTCCACAAGATTCCAAAAGACCTCATTTATCATGCTTTGGAAAGTTGCCGGGGTATTACACAACCCAAATGGCATGTCTGTGTATTCATACAGTCCATAACTGGACTGGAAGGCCGTCTTCCATTCCTCACCTTCTGCCATCCTCGGAAGGTTGTAACTATTCTTTAAGTCCAACTTGGTGAACACAATGGCTTTTCCTTACCTATCTCGTAGTTCGTTTATCAACGGTAGAGGATACTTGCTCTTCACCTTGATTTTGTTCAGCCCTCGGTAATCTATTCCCTGCGTTAATGTACCATCTGGTTTTGGCATGAAGAGGATAGGAGCTGCTGCTGGGGAACTGGATCGCCGTAGCTTTCCCGTTCACAGCATGGCATCCAGATATTCCTGGAGTGCCTTCAGCTTGTTTTCCAATAACGGATAGATAGGCCCAAACGGAGGTTGAGTTCCGGGTTGCAACTCGGTCATATGGTCATACTTCCAGTGCTCTGGTAACGCCTCAATCTGTTCTTGCCTGAACATATCCCCATAGTCCTTATACGCGGTGAGTAGCTTAACCGTAAAGTCAGCACCTTCGTCCTCGGAGAATTGCACAATTCCCAATAGGTACGCATTACTAGGGTCTTCGGCTAGTAACGCTGCATCAGTCATGAACACTAACCACCGCCACTCTGCCAGGCAGTTAGCCTTGCAGAAATCTGAGCCCCAGGTTAGTGATCCGGTCTTCCAATCTATGTCATGGTGATGGTCTCTCAACCAAGACAGATGTAGGCACCCATCCAACTTGTTGTCAGGCATATCTGCGCTTTCCAAGCACCTCTCATTGTGGTGGTCACCTATCCTCATCTATAATAACTTGCTATAATGTAGACCTGACCCAGGAATGTGATTACCGCTAGCATTGCTTATCAGCATGTGTACCTTTCGTCATATACAAGGTGCCTGAGTCTGGTTAACCCATCGGCTAGTAAGCACCAGCCCCGTAGCTCCACTATTGAGTACCAGGAGCGCTTCAGCGCTAACCTGTCTAGCTCCCATCTTCTAATCTAACTTAAGCCGCAGGTGGGTAGACTTAGTATGACGAGGCAAGTTGTCACGCTACTGCCTCTTCGCTTGTCTTAGTGACTTAGTTATCTTGGCTTAGTAATTCTCTTTACTCTCTTGCCTTTTGACACAAGAGCGGCCACAACGGGTCAGTAAACATTAAGGGATCGGGATTCGTCTTTTTATCAATAACTAGGTTGTTTACTATGATGCCAGCATGATTTCGGGTACTGAACCCTGCTCAGGTAAACTTGAAAATAGTATCATTTATTTGATCAAGTCCGGCCTGAACCAATTCCGCTTGTACTAAACATAACAATTACCTCCCCGAGGTGTGTAGAGGTCCGCTGTCAGACCAGTTCCAAGTGAAGCAGCCTTGCTTCCCCAATGTTGCGCGTCTCCTCAAGCAGGACCTCACCTAGCCCCAACTGAAATAATGTCCTACGACCTGCCCATCCAGGTATGGAAATCCTGAAAGAAATACCTATAACTAGAACAAAGCAAATAACCAGAAACCCAACAATGGAGAGATAGCCCAGTCTACCGTGCACAGCCCGTAACATCTACCTGCCCCCACAACCTGGGTGTAGTCAGTATCAGGGTCGTTTATGCGGTAGAAGGGTACTTACCCATCTCCAAACCCACCTCCGTGGCTCATGTCTATCTTTCCCTCAGGGGTTTATCGCTATAGGTTAATAAGGTTACACCTTAAACAGAATTGGTTCATACCTATTCTGATCTGTCAGTATCAACCTTCCTGATTGGAGATGATGCCTGGTGGAGTTCAAGTGTCTTTGATGAGGAAGCCGGAGGCGGCACTTCAATGCGCTGCAGCCGCTTGTCTGTTCCTGTGGGCTCGCTTACCAGGGCTGAGCGTTTCAACCCACGCGCCTGTTCGGATGAACTAACGACTGGCGACATGGCAGTACACTTCCTCCTGAAGTGACCACTTTGTCCAGACTTGGTGCACTGGTCATGCTTTCTGCGACGTTCGATCAAAGTCGATGGAATTTCCTTATGCGCTATTGCATACTCAGAAGTCCACGGCTTTGCCTGTTTCCCCGCATTGAAATTAGTAGGTTTGACACAGCTTAGGTTTGGTCTGCGCGAACCCTTTTCCCTCTTCTTGAACCTGCCCGAGGTCGAGGGTCTATCCTCCTTCTTTTCAGCGGGTTGAGACTGGGGGGCTGGGTGGATGACGCAGTTACTGAACCGGTTGTGGTCCTCCAGCGTGTGCCCAACCTTCCGGAGAAGATCCAGGTACTCGTTCAGGTCGGTCGGATGGGGCTCCTTAAGTGCCCGCACATTCCGCACCTCTTGTGTGATGCCTGATCGAACCTTGTCTTGTACCTGTACTGGATCTGTATAGCTAAGCTTATACATATAATCAATTATCTCATCCAGGGACTCATCGATGTGATCGGGCTTGGTCACAAGGTCTCACCACTCAAGAAGGGATCGATCTCGCGTGGCCTGGTCTCCGCCGAAACTTCATTCCAGCCGCTCTCGGAACCATTTCCATGTCCATAAGAGGTTGCTGTCTTTGACCGGGAGACCAGTGCGCTTGGTGGCTTCCTTATTTATCTGCCCATGCAACCCCAAATACCATGCCTGGCTGGAGTCTTCAAGAAGAGTGATCACCAAGTTTACCTTATCCATGTCGGTCAACTTGCAATCCGTAAAGTATTCAAATTTGACATCTACCAAGGTCAAGACGCTCGCGAGTTCTGTAACTTTCCCCTTAAAGAGAGGGATACCACGCAGCCTCTCCGGCTCCTTCTCCCGGTGTCTTGGTGTTGCCCTTGAAGTTGAACCAGGCCCGCTCAGGGCTCTCGCCAGCATCTTGGCCCGGCGATCCCGCACTCGTTTCTTCTCCTTGCTCCAGTTATCCTTACATGCACCGAGGAAGGAGGTCAAATCCGGGGGAGAATCTCTATCATCATCACCATCCGAGCTGTCATGGTCGGAGTCCCCTGAATCTGCACCTTCTTCCACCGTCCCACCCCCAGGTGGAGCATTCCCATCCCCACTACCTCAGATGTTCCCACCTTGGGATTCCCAGGGTCTATCGGACTCATCAAACTGCTCCTCCTGGCCATCCTGGTTAGCATCCGTGGGGGGTTACCCCCTGATGGTCCTGATGCCGGTGGTGGAACGGGGCATCGCCCACTCTCAGGAGTTGGGTTGGGCGCCGTCTGTGTTATCCGCAGAACAGACTGCAACTCTGGACAACTCAAGAGTTGCATTGGGGGGCCAGCATGGCTCTATGACCCACGGCACCCACATGTCAGTCGTCCATCTCCTTCTTTCTGCCTCGATCTATCTTTCACCGGGGTCCGTGGTCCCATCCTACGCCCATAGGAGTGGTAATGAATCTACCTCATCCAGGTCTCTTCCGACTTACAGCCCGGTAGACAGAACTCGCCTGGGCTGTCTGAATCACCACTGGTGATGGTGGGGAGACCGGCGGGAAGACTTGGCTTCGTGGGTGCCATGGGGACGACCCGTGCCCAAGGAACGGAGCGCGCTGGCATCCCAGGGGCAGGGATTGGGGTCTCGCGTGATGGAGCCAGGGGTGTTTGCTCCTCCTGGCGTCGTACCTGTTCGGAGAATCCAGGTGACACTGCGCACAGTGGCCGGAACCCTGGGGTAGCGGATATGGCTGGTGGGAATGCGGTGGCAGTGAAGGTATCTGGAGCGGGCAACGGAAGTGACAGAGTTGTGGGTCTTGGGGCGGCGATAGGAGGTACGGGAGTTCCAACTGCAGGTGTTGCTGAGGAAATGTTTGGAGCTGGGATCGGACGAGGAGTATGGTCAGGTGTATCTGGTGCCGTGATACCCTGCGGTTTGGACGTCCTTTTCCTTACTCGACGTCCATCAGTTAGCCTGACCATTGGGCTCCCCAACCTACTATGGGCAATTGACGGGGGGACCGCCAGGGAGCGTGTAGATGCTCTTGAGAAGGAGGAGGTATAACTGTAGCCCTCACCTTGCAGGCTTTCCAACATCCCTATACTGATTGGACTCAAGTATGCCCTCCACTGGTCGTCTCTGGCTCTCATGTCCAACTCCATGCCGAAATTCTCGGGCTTGGTATAGATGAGTGGGAGTGGGGGCGCGGCCTCGAATGTCAGTACATCATTCTCAGCATCAATGCTATACCCTCGCTCAAAAGTCTTTTCCAATGCTGCCATCCGAGTCTTCAATGCCTGCGGATCCCTTATCACCTGTAGGTATGCCTCCTGCTGCACCTTCATCCATTCCACGGCTGCCGTAGTGATCTGTGTTCGGGACACCTGCTATTGCTGGTTGTTCCAGTTCTTCAGTTCCCGCTTTGCTTCGTCAATAGACTTGGCTGCTTCCAGGATGATATAAGGTTCCACGAATTCACGGGAGAACTTGCTAGAGGCAACTCTGCGCGGTGGTGGAGGGAACATGTCACGGACTAGGGTAGGGTCTTGGAAAAATGAGAGCGCCACGGCGCGAGGGTCTGTAATCAGGAGGTCAAGACATTCAGCAGGTACCTGAATAGCAGCGGCCTCCAAGCGCGGCTGGTGGCCGTCCCAGTTGATACCGGGAACATCCACAAAAACCGAAACACGAAAGGTGTTGGCGGTGTTCTCGTCAAGGGCAAGGTCTGAATCCAAGTTGNAGGGAACATGTCACGGACTAGGGTAGGGTCTTGGAAAAATGAGAGCGCCACGGCGCGAGGGTCTGTAATCAGGAGGTCAAGACATTCAGCAGGTAACTGAATAGGAGCGGCCTCCAAGAGCAGCTGGTGGCCGTCCCAGTTGATACCGCGAACATTCGCAAAAACCGATGCACGAAACGTGTTGGCGGTGTTCTCGTCAAGGTCAAGGTCTGAATCCAAGTTGGATTCCATCCTGGTTCGAAGTTCGGTACTAGCCATTGCGCTTTCCACCCTGGGCTACTTGTTCTAGACAAGGTTACAAGTATTCATGCAAGGTCAGTGCCGAAGGTCGGAAAGAATTATTCAGGAGAGGAGTTAAGCGAGGAGCTCGCTTAACGATATAGTGTAACGGAGGCACCGCGAGGAACGTGAATTCCAAGGTTGCGACCACACTGAACAACTGCAAACTTATCGCCCAAAGTTCCCAAAGATGTAAGAGTAAAGTAAACGGTCAAACTTAATATCGTGAAGCCTGACCCTTCACTCACTTAAGGTCTCGAGAGGATTGATTGTTGGAGTAGGAGAGTTCTAGCATAGACTTTCAGGTGGTTTTATCTTATGCCAGAAACTCCCCCATCAGTTTACTGCAACCATTCACACACACCCTCCTCCGCTAAGGGTGGTCCGACACGTCTCCTGGTACACCCTTAGGGCATGCATGTGTCGACACACTCTAGTCAGCGTTCACCTTATCCGGCTATCGTTTCTGCAGTGCATTTCCATTTTGACCGCCAGGGTGAAAACCTCTGCGTATCGGTGTCTTGCCAGTGGCTAACAGTCAAGGCACCCGATGAACTAGACTATCTAGGACACCCTTCCCATATCCATTGATCTCTACTTGACTCCGGAGACTATGGTGAGTGGTTTATTTATGTACTATTTACATGTCTTGGGCTTCCTGTGTCTTCCTCAGGGCAAGGTAGTCCGCCAGTGATCCGATGGGCACTACCCATGACCACTACCTTGGATCTACCTTACATGTGGTAGGAATTATGCTTTTAGTGTCTCTGCACTTCCCTTGCAGAGCCTATAGCGTTGCGGGCACGTTCGGGCTTGGCAGGTGTGAAACTCTCCTAGTCGCCCCAGCACCACGCAGGACTACCTGCGGGACCCCCATGGTTAACACCCGTTAACCCTGCCAGTTCTGGTCCGTTTTACNGTTAACACCCGTTAACCCTGCCGGTTTTCGTCCGCTTTACTATGAACAACTTGGAGGAGGTACTCCACCTCCCACCCGATGCCCCCTTATATATCCTGCGAACAGCTTACGGTCAACCGGATGGCAGTGACGTATACGGTGTTGCAAGCATGTCTCTAAAGTTTCCTCTTTGCTAGACTGCACACAACTGCCCAACCGTTTGCCCATGACGTCCGGGCCTCAAGGCAGGGCCGGAGGGGTATGATAGGAATAATCTCTCCAATTTACAGCTTCTTCAAAGCTACTTAGCCCGCCCAATAGCATCCTCCAGAACCCCAGATTCCAGTACCATGCATGGCTTCACGTGACAAACATTCTAGTCAATTTTCCCGAACTCTTTGAGAGACCTCGTATTGAAAGGTAGGGTAACTCAGGACTTTGGGCAGGGTAACCCAAGCTCCAGGGTAGGGTAACCCTGTCCAGCAGACCAGATAACTTTCCCCTGTTACTCTGTCTCCAGTCACCCGGCCTAGCTGAGCAACTGCCCCCTCAGAAGTCCCTACGTACGCTGACAACGCTTCCGGGTGTATTCATGTACCCAAGTCCCTGACCAGCCAATTCTTTTCATTCTCGGAACCCAGGCCATCAGGTCTCCGTAGGTCAAGTACTTACTTGCTTGCTGGTTCCTACCAGTTCGCCTCCTGGCTACCTGTATCGGTATAGGTTCTCTCTGCCATAGCTCATGTATGTTGGCTCGTTACATCTATCCAGGAAGCCTTCCTCCTGGTTGCCGACCCCTCGAAGCTACTCCAGCCATTCGGCATCGGTATCGTATCGCTTGTGAGACAGCCATATCTGTATTATCTTGGGTAGTCTGTCCTTAACCATTTTTCTCCATGCCACCCCTGAACCTTGGCCTTGATGTTCAAGTTTTCTATCTGGAGAAGGTGCTTGTCGGTGTCCTTCTCATACTTGATTTTTCCCATGTGTGCTAGGGCCTTGCAGTTCTTGTTGATCGCTGAGAATCGTGCAATTATCTCATGCCCGAACTGTTCCCAGGTTGCCAATACAGGATGAGCGGTATACCCTTCAAGCCGCTCTATACTCTTCCTATACCAGTTGCTGAAAGGTGTCATGTCAGCACCCTTCATCATTCCCAAGACATATATAATTCTCTCTTTATCCTCCATCTACAACATGGGACTTTGGCTAACGTAGTCCTGGCACGCGTGTAGCCAGGTGTTAATATCCTGGTAGGACTTTACTTCGTATGCGAATTGCGGGTCGGCAGCTTACTCCTGATATAGACCAGTTTGTCAGGCCAACTCCTTGGTGAACTACAACATCATCTCGTGTCCCTCCGCTTCTTTAGCCCTCTTTGGCCTTCCTGTGGACAGCACCCCTGGCGGGTGGCTTGGTCCTTCGCCACCGTTGTCCAACCTATCATCTCCTGGGTCCAGATCTCATGCTCCTCCCGCTACTTGAGAGAGTACCCCGATCCTTTCCTGGCCACTCAGTATGGGCTCTGGCCAGGTGTTACTTTCTCCAGGTCCCTTATCTTTGTCTTGTTGGGAGGGACCTGACCCTCCTTCGGCTGTTCCGCCGTCATAAGTTGATACCCCCTAGTGCGATCCCAACCCTGTCTAGACCAGCGCGATCACATTCCGCATTAACTAGGCAACCATCTGGCTCATGCTCTGCTGCATGTCACGGAGCTCTGATGTTACGTTCTTATCGAGGGTCGGTAGCTTGGTAACAAACTGCAGCTCCCCGGTCCTCCGGCGTCATCTTGCCACCTCAGACTCCTTCTGGAGTCTATCCAGGCTTGTATAGAGCTCTTGATCTCTATTCACTGATTCTCGGATAGTGTATCCCAGGTCCTGGTGCAGCTGTCCGCTTACTGCTGCTTGTTGTTCTGATCGCTCCTGCATGCAGGTGAGCATAGCTTTGATTACTCCTTTAAATCTGGTGACCTTGGCCGCTACCTCCCCTTCTAGTTTCCTACTCTTATTTTGCCAAAGCGCCCATTCCTCCATAACCTGTTTCTTCCTGTTCAGAAGTAGCTCTCTTACTTGAGCCTGGCCTTGTGCCGTCCCTTTTCCCTTATCAGACAATGTCGCATATATGACCATCAGGTCATTCTGGGTTTGGGTGAGGCTCCAGTCCAATTGGCCAATCACTGTCCCAATGTATGCGGTGAAGACACCCAAGTCGGTAGTGCCTGAGGCAGTTTGAGTCCCAGAGCATGACCTCTGCCGACTTCATCGCCTCGTGACGCTACAGGTCAGGCCCTAGGGTACTGGTGGCTCTGATGGGTTTCTAGGTGTGGGTGTAGAACCCAGTCGTAGTAGTGGAATGTCACCTCCTAGAGGCAGCGGTGGTAGTGAAAAGAGGCTTTCTTGGCCTGGCCTCTATGCGTTGATCAGTCACTGCTGTCTCTCAGAGCACAGGGTGTTGGTGTCGTGAGAATCCTCTCATCCCTCTGCAGTCCTTCGTTGTGGCAACAGGCTATTTCTTTCTATAAGCATAAGGTTTTTGAGGGCCTACTTGATCCTGTGATCCGTGAACCAGAAGGGAACCTTCTCGTCTTTGAAGACCTTGCTAATGCTGAGATCAAACTTGATCACGTAGACCTGTGGGTTTAGCCGAAGGTAGATTTGGGATAAGTAGTGGACGGTGCTAGAGAAGCGATCCTCCAGGCTCATGGAATCAGGTGGTGGTGAGCCTCAGTAATGTACAAGCTATGAATATAGTGTTAGGCGGTAGCCAACTCTAAGGGTGTAACAGGAGCACCCCTAGCAAGATGGATCCTGGTGCGACCGGTGCGACCGCACCAAACAACTTCAGACTTATTGTCAAAAGTTCACACCAATATAAGAGTAGAGTAAATGGTAAAAGTTACTATCATTAAGGCTGATGCTTCACTCACCTAAGGTCTCAAGAGGATTGATTTTTGGAGTAGGAGAGTTCCCACATAGACTTTTTTGGTCGTTTTATCTTATGCCAAAAACTCCCCTATCCATTTACTCCAACTGGTCGAGCACACGCTTCTCCACTAAGGGTGGGTCGATACGTCTCCTGGCACACCCTTCCAGCATGCATGTGTCATCACACTCTGGTCAGCGTTCATCTTATATGCTTATCGTTTCTGCGGTGCGTTTCCATTCCGCCCACTGGAGTGAAAACTTCTGTATATCAGTATCTTGCCAGTGGCTAACAGTTAGGATACCACATGAACTAAACTATCTATAACACCCTTCGCATATGCATTGATCTCTACTCGGCCCCAGAAGCCACTATGAGCAGTTTATCAGTATACTGTTTACGGTTCCTGGGCTTCCGGTGTCTACCGCAGGATACGCTAATCGAGGAGGGGTCCACTGGGCGCTACCCATGACTCCTTACCCGGGTCCACCTTACCTGTGGCAGAAATCCTGCTTTCAGTATCTCTGCACTTCCCTTTCAGAGCCTATGGCGTTTGGGACACTTGCGGGCTTGGTAGGTGTAAAACTATCCATCCCACCCTGGTACCACCCGGGACTACCTTTGGGATGCCCAAGGTTACCTGCTGTTAACTGCCGTCAGTCTTGGTTCATTTTGCTCTGCACAATTTGGAGCAAGTACTCTACCTTCCACCTTATGCCCTCTTATTTATCCTGCAAACAGCCTCCGGTTGACCGGATGGTAGCGACGTAGACTGTGTTGCAAGCTGGTCTCCAAATATCCTTCTTTGCTAGTCTACACACAACTACGCAACGGTTTTCCCATGACCTCTGGGCCTCCAGGCGGCGCCGCAGGGGTATGATAGGAATAATATCTTCAGTTTGCAGCCTCTTCGGAGCTATGTAGCTCGCCCAATGGCATCTCCCAGAACCCCAGATTCCAGTGTTATGCATGGCTTTACGCGACAAACATTCCAGTCATTTTTCCCGAACTCTTTCAGGGACTGCGTATTGAAAGGTAGGGTAACCCAGGACTTTGAGCAGGGTAACCCAAGCCCCATGCCAGGGTAACATGATCCTGATGGCAGGGTAACCTTGTCTGGTGGAGAAGATAACTTTTCTCTGTTACCCTGTCTATCCTGTTGCCGGAGATAGACATTTGTGACCATTCTCTAGTTACCTAGCCTAGTGGAGTAACTGCCTCTTGCGACATCCCTACATGCACTGACACCACTTCCTGGGTTTACCCAGGTACCTAAGTACCTGGCCAGCCAACTCTGTTCATCTCAGAGCCTGTGCTATCGGTCTCTATAGGTCAAGTACTTGCTTGCCCCTCAGTTCCTATCAGTTCACCTCCTGGCTACCTGAATGGTTGAAGGTTCCGACCGCCACAGCGCATGTATGCTGGGTCATTCCGAAGGGCAAGCAAGTCTGGACTAAGGCCTGATACAAGATAAAGTGATTGGTAGGAAGGACCGCTGGCGATGTCAAAGTAGAAGTAAAATTCAGAGGTGTATTGTGCAACAAATAGATTGATACGACCTCCTCGCCGTCACTGATGATCTCTAAAAAGCCCGGCAGGCACCTTGATATTTATGTTCCGTGTCTGGGTGTTCGCGGACAATCTACTCCCGCCACTTTTCCTATGTGCCAACTTCGTAGACCCCCAAAACCTTTACCCCACTTGACTTTGATTTCCCCGAATAGTAGAGAGGGTGTCCCACCCCTCTCAGCGCGGCCTTTGTGCTAATTATAATCACGTAAACCCTTTCACCATGGGAAGTGGTTACTGGTCCTTTCTCTCTATACGAAGTGATCGGCTCCGATGACAGACTTATCAATTCAGGTGGATTTCCTATCCATCCGCGTCAACCCACGGGAAGCATGTTTTGGTTTTATCACACTAATGGCGGTTAGGCCTCGTTGCGCTCTGGGTTGACCTCTTACATGGTAGGCCCTCATATGACTCTGCCCTATCAGGCCTTTGGGTGTCAGCAAACTATTATCTCTTAGGTGTCATTCCCCCATCAGGCGTGGTCTTTTCATGCATATATTGCCACAACCAACCGCCTGATTTAGTTTGTTCAACCTTGTCCAGATAGCCCAGAGTACCCTCTTGAAGACTCAGAGAAAACCCTGCGGTCTGCGACCTTCTGGGGTAGTGTAATTGAGGGTTTTGTGCTGGCGCCATATTGGTAGAAATTTGCTTATTTTCCAAATACTCCAATGGACCCGGGGATCGAACATGTAACCTTTTGCTAATGACCACATGATATGCCCATTACGCTATGCCAGTTTGTCTTCTGTGTAATAGTCTTCTATTATTTTTAGTACTTCCCACTCCCTCATTGTGTACATCTTGACTAGATCTATTTGCACTCTGATCCAGTTAATGATAAAGCTGAGGTATTCCACCTCCTGCTTGTGCAACTGGTATTTCCCAGGTTTGACCTTGATTGCAGATTTTTGTACAGCCTTTATGATATTGCTAATGCTCTTTCTGTGTTGGTCTAAGTCTTTAGAGTCTATGAAAAACCTCAGCCAGATAGATAATGCAATATACATTCAGGTATGAACTCAACACTGTGTTGATCCATCATTGTAATGTTGCTAGAGTATTGGTTAGCCTGAACAGCATTACCAGGTACTTGTAAGTCCCTTATCTTATGACCAATGTTGTCTCCCCTTTGTCTTCTTAATTGGTTCTGATATTGTGCTATGCTTTCTTGATATTGAGCTGGGTGAAGTATTTTGTGGAGTCTAATTGGTCCAGAGCCCTAGAGATTAGGCATAGTGGATACCGATCTTTATTCTTAATCTCATTAAGGGCTTGATAGTCTACATACAACCTCCATCTTCTATCCTTTTTCTATTCAAACAGCATCAGTGATCCTTCTTCTGCAAAGGAGTCTTCGATTTATTCGCATTGTAGGTTCTGCCAATGTAGGTCTTGAGTTCTTGTAACTCGGTTTCCCCTAAGAGGTAAATCCTTTTTGCTAGCAATAGTATGTCCTTCTTGAATTCTATTTCGAAGTCCATCTTTTTCTATGTAGTTGTGGTACATTTATAGTGTCT
The DNA here is from genome assembly GCA_003182015.1 of Tuber magnatum. Lineage (NCBI taxonomy): Eukaryota > Fungi > Ascomycota > Pezizomycetes > Pezizales > Tuberaceae > Tuber > Tuber magnatum. The sequence goes on from PYWC01000064.1 coordinate 685,822, forward strand.
TCTGCTTGGAATAGCTCCCAGTGCTGATGGTACTCTTGAGGGATCAACTGGCCTAATAGTTTGTCTTCCTTGTAGTATTTGTGTTGAACTGAAAGTTTAGTGCTGATATTGATTTTGGCCTATATGGCTGGGTTTTGATCTTATCAGAGCTTGGGAATTCCTGTACATGCTCTATAATGGTGAAACTTTATGAACACAGACCCTATAATCTTATATATCTTGACTTGTCTTGAAGTCTTCTATAATACGTTGGAACTAGGGTCGTATTCATATAGTCTTGCGATAGTGACAGCCGTCTTCTTGATGAACAAGAGGTGAGTACTACTTATTCGAGGAGGCTTTGAGAGGTGTAGTAGGAAATCAAAGAAGTAATCATTCAACCAACTATATTAGAAATACTATCAGTCGAAGTCTGCTGTTCCCATTACAGAAATCAGCAGTCTTTAAATACTTCTTCTCACTTATAGGTAATATAAGCAATATTATAAAATATTGTATGTATCAAGTGATAGTTCACAAAATATAATAAGTACCAAACAATATAGTTCATGCCATTCAAAATGTGCACCAAGGTTGAACTTTTCAAATTAGATAGGCTTTACAACTAGTAGTATTATGTGAGAAAAAAAACTGCAGGATTAAAGAGACTGTAAAGGAGAATAACTGTGAGGTTTTCTTTCTCCCATAATACTACTAGTTGTGAAGCCTATCTAATTTGAAAAGTTCAACCTTGGTGCACGTTTTGAATGGCACGAACCATACTATGAACCCAAATATAAAACACTGCCTGTATCAACCAATAGCACAAAAAATAACAAGTATCAAATGATACTATAAAACCTAACCTAAACCCTAACATAGTACCCATACCAGTTACAGCCAGGGTTTATGGGTTCTAGTAGCATAAAGAGGAAACAAAGTTGTAATTCCTAAGTACAGCAATAGACAGGAAATTACCAGGTTGCATAAAGAAAGAAAATCACAAAGGGGTACACCCCTTTATCTAACAAAGGAAGATTCTTTAGTGACAAATCCCAATACTTCTAATAGCCACTTATGCTTCTATTTCACTTTGCTTATAGTCGGCCAAAGCAAGTGTGACATCACATATTTAGTTTTTTTTTTATTCCATGATAGTTTATGATTCACTATGAAAAAAAAAAGTTAGGTTGTGTCACACTTGCTTTGGCATCATACTTGCTTTGACATCACACTTGTTTTGGCATCACACTTGCTTTGGCATCACATTTGCTTTGGCATCACACTTGCTTTAGCCGACTATGAGCGAAGTGAAATAGAAGGGCAACCGACTATTAATCCCGTCATTAGTTATAGCCGCAACCTTCCATCACATTCCATGTGGTTCCATTATACAGAACCTCAGCTAATGAATCTGTTTTATTACTAGTCAACCATCTAACCCCTGCTTCCATATATGCAATCAAAAACCTAATGCAACTATAACCTAGTCATGTAGCTGTGACATGTATCATTACCTGTATGGGAGAGTGCTGACAGGTAGGCAACACTATAGTAATATATCCTTAAAATTGTAGTAGCACATACTTGCATTCAGAACATTAGAGTAATACTTGGTTGTATCCTGAATCTATCCGGAGTTATGGCACTCAGGACCATTGTCTCCTGAGTTCTGATGCCAAGCACTGCTGCATCCTGAGTTATGATAGCTACTCCTTTGTGTTCTGGTTAATAGTTTATATCCTGTACATCCTGTACATCTGATGCACAGAATGTACAGAATAGAAGCTTGATTTTCTACTAATGTAGATATATCCTCGGCCATTATTGGAATTAAAGGCAGATTTGTCATACGTGTTATAACCCAGTATATATAAGTTATAGCAACTCTAATTCCATGATTCATAACTATGAGTTATCAATTATTCTCATATATAGTCCTATATGCTAACAGTATTACATGTATAAAACCCATAACTCATAATCTGAGTTATGTGTAAAAGTTATAGTATTATCTAACTCACAACTGTGAGTTATTCAAATATATCAACCAATGAAAATATATTGATAACTCATGATTACGAGTCATACAAAAACCTGATAACTCCAATGTAAGTCCTGGTATAGAACCTTTCATCACCTCAAGACTCTGTTCTGAGTCTTCCATAACATAATCAACCTGCCACCTCTATTACCATTTGTGATGATAGTAATTGAAAAGACATTTGATAGTACTTTCAGAACAGTTTAAAAGCTTTTCAATTTCAGAAAAAGAGCTCTTCTTTGACCTTAGAGTAATATTTTGCCTTTTCTAATATTGTGAAGGATAGCTGGTTTTCTGAGTAAGTATAGTAGTAGTACTATAGTTGTAGCCACAGGTGTGGTATTTTCAGATATCAATTAGTTGTGACCAAAAACCACAACATAATCTGTCCTAGTACTTTGCTAATTACATACTAATATATGACTCTGGTTTACAGTCCTGTCTATTAAGTTCTTTTACTTGTGAAGTACAACTAGGCAACAGTCTAGTACTATAACAATCACTTCTACTATGATTCCGCCACATACTCTAAGAGCTAAAGGAGACCTGAGCAAAAATATTTATACCCTGTACAAGTGTATAGATGTAACGACCCAGCATACGTGAGCTATGGCAGCCAGAACCTACACCCATACAGGTAGCCCGGAGGCGAACTGGTAGGAACCGGCAGGCAAGTGAGTACTTGACCTACGGAGACCCGATGGCCCGGGCTCCGAGATGAGCAGACTTAGTGGACAAGTATTTAGGTACATTGCTACGCCCAGGGTTGGTGTCAGCGTACTTAGGGACCTATGAAGGGCCAATACACAGCTAGGCTGGGTAACTAGAGAAAGGCCGAGTGTGTCTATCCCCGGAAGAGGGATAGATAGGGTAACAGGAGAAAATCCACTTGTCCACCGGACAAGATTACCCTACCCACAGAACAGGGTTACCCTGCCTTGAGGCTTGGATTACCCTGTTCAAGGACCTGAGTTACCCTACCTGCCAATACGAAGTCCCTCGGGGAGTTTGGGAAAAATGACTGGAATGTTTGTCACACGAAGCCATGCATAATACTGGAATCTGGGGTTCCGGGAGATGCTATTGGGCGAGCTACGCAGCTACGAAGAAGCTGTAAATTGAAGACATTATTCCTATCATGCCCCTCCGGCCCCGCCTTGAGGCCCGGACGTCATGGGCAAACGGTTGTGTAGTTGTGTGCAGTCTAGCAAAGGAGGATCTTTGGAGACCCGCTTGCAACACCGTATACGTTGCTGCCGTCCGGTCGACCGTAAGCTGTTCGCAGGATATATAAGGGGGCATAGGGTGGAAGGTGGAGTACCTCCTCCAAGTTGTTCGGAGTAAAACGGACCAAAACTGACGGAGTTAACGGGAGTTAACCGTGGGGGTCCCGAAGGTAGTCCCGGGTGGTGCCGGGACGACTGGGAACGTTTTGCACCTACCACGCCCAAGGATGTCCCCAACGCCATAGGCTCTGAGAGGGAAGTGCAGAGACACTAAAAGCATGATTCCTACCGCAGGTAAGGTGTATCCGAGGTAGTGGTCGTGGGTAGCGCCCATTGGATCACTCCTGGACCACCGTACCCTGCGGAAGACACCGGAAGCCCGAGACTCGTAAATAGTAGATAGATAAACCGCTCACGGTAGCTTCCGGCGTCAAGAAGAAATCAACGCGCATGGGAAGGGTGTCATAGATAGTCTAGTTCAGCAAGGGGTCTTGACAGTTAGCCACTGGCAAGTCCCCGATGCGCAGAGGTTTTCACTCCGGCGGGCAGAATGGAAATGCGCCGCAGAAACGATATGCACATATGGTGAACGCCGACTAGAGCAGGTCGACACATACATGCCCGAAGGGGTGTCAGGAGACGTGTCGGACCGCCCTTAGCGGAGAAGGGTGTGCTCGAATAGTTGGAGTAAACTGATGGGGGAGTTTCTGGCATAAGATAAAACTACCTGAAAGTCTATGCGAGAACTCTCCTACTCCAACAATCAATCCTCTCGAGACCTTAATTGAGTGAAGCGTCAGGCTTAACGATATTAAGTTTTACCGTCTACTTTACTCTTACATTTGTGTGAACTTTTGGCGATAAGTTTGAAGTTGTTTGGTGCGGTCGCAACCTTGGGATCCATCTTCCTAGGGGTGCCCCCGTTACAATAGATATGGGGTATAATAAAATTTCTAAGTCTTTAGGTATCTCAAAGTCAACTGTTCAGTATATAGTGATATGAGCTAAAGTTAGGGGAGGAAATATCCATAATACAAAAAGAGTTGAACCAGCAATCAAGATTGCCAGTGAAAAAAAAAGATTAGTGGAGTCTATTATTGATACTGTGCCTCCTTTAGCATTATACAACAATACCAAAAAAGCAAATCTTGGTCTTAGTAAGACTATTATTATAATGTCTTCCTACCTAATATTGTAATCACTGTTTATTTACAATAGTAACCGATGGTCAGCTTGGTCCACAAAAGGTAAGAGCAATATTGATTAAAGTAGGCTTCAAGAGGATGTAATAGAAGATCAAGAAGCAACTGTTCAACAAAGTCTATTAGTGATACTATCAGTTGAAGTCTACTATTTCTATCATGGAAAGCAGTGGTTTTGAAATAGAAATTCTCACTCATTTCCAGTATGAATGATAATGCAAAAAGATTTCAAGTATGAAATAATATCTTTGAAATATGACAAGTGTCAAACAATACTATAAAACAAAAATGTAAAACATTTAAAGTATTAAGTGATATCCTTAAAACACAACAAGTATCCAACAATACTATAAAATAAAACATAAAATATTCCAAGTATCAAGTAATATCTTTAAAATATAATAAGGATTAAATGAGGATGAGCAAAAAAAAGGGCTTGTGTCCTGTGCATCCTGTGCTTCTGATGCATGAAATATATAGAACGCAAAATATAACTGAAGGCGCAACAGCGGTAATGGGGGCACCCCTGGGAAGATGGATCCCAAGGTTGCGACCACACAGAACCACTGCAAACATATCACCAAAGGTTCAGACAAATATAAGAGTAAGTAAACTGTAAAACTTAATATCGTTAAGCCTGACGCTTCACTCAATTAAGGTCTTGAGAAGATTAATTGTTGGAGTAGTAGAGCTCTCACATAGACTTTTTGGTAGTTTTATCTTATGCCAGAAACTCCCCCATCAGTTGACCTAAACTATTCGGGCACACCCTTCTCTACTAAGGGAGGTCCGACACATATCCTGGCATATTCTTCAGACATGCCTGTGTCGACAAACTCTAGTCGGCGTTAAACTTAGGCTGTTATCGTTTCTGCGTTGCATTTCCCTTTAGCACCCTGGAGTGAAAACCTCTCCGTATCGGCCTCTTGCCAGTGGCTAACAGTCAAGATGCTGCATGAACTAGACTATCAATGATGCCCTTCCCATATGCATTGATCTCTACTTGGCCCCAGAAGCTACTGTAAGTGGGTTATCAGTCTACTACTTATGGTTCTTGGGCTTCCAGTGTCTTCCGCAGGATACGGTGATCCAGAAGCAGTCCAATGGGTGCTACCTATGACCCCTACCTCGGAACCGCCTTCCCTGTTGTAGGAATCATGCTTTGCGTGTCTCTGCACTTCCCTTTCAGAGCCTATGGCTTTGGGGACACTTTCGGGCTTGGTTGGTGTATAACTCTTTAGGCCACCTTGGCAACACTTGGGCCTACCTGTGAGACCCCCACGGTTACCTCCCATTAACACTGTCAGTTTTGGTCTGCTTTACTCTGAACACCTTGGAGGAGGTGCTCCACCTTTCACCCTATGCCCCCATATACATCCTGCAAGCAGCTCACGGTCGACCGGACCGCAGCGACGTATACGCTGTTGCATGCAGGTTTCCCAAGATCCCTCTTTACGAGACTGCACACAACAACACAACCGTTTGCCCATGATGTGCAGGCCTCAGGGCGGGGCTGCAGGGTTATAATAGGAATAATGTCACCAGTTTTCAGCTTCTTCAGAGCTGTGTAGTGCACCCAATAGCATCTCCTAGAACCCCAGATTCCAGTATTATGCATGGCTGCGACTGACCAACCTTCCGGTCATTTTTCCTGCACTCCCTGCCACATTCCATATTGAATGGCAGGGTAACCGGATCCTGAGAGTACGGTAACCTTGTCTAGTGGACAAGACAACTTTTGCCTGTTACCCTGTCTATCCTGTTGCCGGAGATAGACATTTCACACCTTTCTCCAGTTACCCGGCCTAGCTGAGTCACTGCCCTTTCTGAGGTCCCGAAGTACACTGACACTACTTCCCGGGTGTACCCAGGTACCTAAGTACCTAGCCAGCTAACTCTGTTCATCTCGGAGCCCGGGCCATCGGGTCTCCGTAGGTCAAGTACTTACTTGCCTGTCGGTTCCTACCAGTTCAACTCCTGGCTACCTGTATGGGTGAAGGTTCCGACTGCCATAGCTCATGTGTGCTAGGTCGTTACATCACTGCCCTCTTCTCTATGGTCCGTCCCGGACCCCTAGCAACCTCTTTTATTTCCCCAACTCGATTCCTCCAAGACCCTATGGTTCTTGGGCTTGGAGGGATATATTTTGTAGAAATCCAGAAGGCCCTGTAAGCCTGTTCCTTCTAGCATCTCCTAGGGCTCCGATGAATTCTCCTCAGCCCTGTAGACTTCCCATGAAACCAGGTACTGGATAAAGCGCGATGGAAACTTCGGCTTTGCTCCTGCATACTAGCGACTGTCCACAGCCGCTACGATAACGTAACTTGGCTCCTTGTTCACCAGTCCCAGGGTAGGGACCTCTTTGATCCTACCTGATCCAGGATCCTCGCGATATGGTTCGAGCAATGTGACAATGCAAACTGCCAGGATGCTCCATCCAGAGGGCAGCCAGAGTTCATAAGCTCGGGTACCTACCTGATATTTACCCCCAAGAGGGCCAAACATGCAGTGGTCCCTCTTCTCTATTGGATGTTTCCTGCAAATGTTCTTTTGGTTTAACATCAGATGGTCCAATTTCTTTACCCGCCCAGTAGCAACATCCTCCAAGGTAACATAGTGTAGTAACAGCAATCTTTTCTGGTCATACTGTTTCCATTGCCTTTCCTGTAGCCATTGAGTGGTTTCTCAAATCTCTTGCCAGGTTTCTTCCTATTTCTTAACCAAGAGCTCAGTGCTAGGGTGTATTCCTTGATTACCAGACACAACACCCGCCGAGTTTGTGCATGGGTTAAACCCATAATTGATCCCAAATGGTGACAACCTGGTGGATTCTGATGTCGATGTGTTGTATGGATACTTCGCAAGGGGTAGTAGCGAAACCCAGTCATCCTGTTTGTGGGCACAGTAACTCCGCAAGTACTGCTCTCGTGTCTGATTAACCCTCCTGGTTGGCCCATTATTCTTAGAGTGGGATACAGTTCCGACGTTTAGTTTCACTTGCAACAAGTGCATCAGGCTCATCTAGAACTTGGATGTGAATCGGCTATCTCAGTCGGACATGGTTAACTCTGGGATTCCATGAAGGAACCAAACGTCCAGCAGGAATGTCAAGGCAAGCTGCTTGATTGGTACCTCAGTGGCCAGGGGTATGAAATGTGCCATTTTCGAGAATCCGTCCTCTGTAACGGAGATCTTGGTATACCCTACGGACTCTGGCAGCGCTAGAATGAAGTCCATTGAAATCGCTGTCCTCGGTTACATAAGAATATCAATAGGTTCTACCAGGACGAACTTCTGGTGCCTGATGGACGTATTTCTTTGGGACGCATCACAGGTCCGCACATAGTCAGTGATGTGCTCGTTTATCTTAGGCCAATAGAAGTTTGCCCTAACCCTGCCAATGGTCTTGTAAGCCCCGCAGTGTCTCACGACTCGGGAGTCATATTCAGCCTCCATGATTGTCTGCTTCAGATTCCGACCCTTGGGAACATACTACCTGTTCTTGTACCGGAGTATGCCCATTTCTGTCATGAAGTGTCAGTCAACCCCCTTGTCACCGGCAGCCATTACCTTCTGGGTTCGTAAGTATTTCTGGTCTTCCTTTATCACTACCCGCAGCTGATCCAAAAAGGAAGACTTGAGCAGAAATCCTTGGCACACCTGCAACACCTGTGGTTGCAAGATGTCCCGTTCCTGGCTCCCGACCCACTGTCTAGGACGAAAAAATGACTGTGGCAGAAGGTCACTGCCCCCTTCAGGGTGGTAGTCTCTACGCTGCGACAAAGCATCTGCCTTCTCATTCAACAGTCCTTGCTGGTAAACCACCTTGAAGTTAAACGGTTGCAGGAACTCAGCCCAGCAGTGTTGCCTACAGTTGAGGACCTTGGTACTATTAAAGTACTCCAAATCCTTATCATCTGTATAGATCACCAACTGGTCCTTTACCGAGGGTAGCGGATAATCCTATTCCTTGAGGGCCCCCATGATGGCAGTCATTTCCCCATCATGGACATCATAATTAATCCTCTCCGGGTTGAACTTCCCACTATGGTGGGCCACTGGATGCCATCTCTCCTCTTCACAGAACTGGGAAAGAACAGCTACTAATGCAGAGTCAGTAGCATTGGTTTCCAGCCGGATTGGCCGTTCTGGGTCAAAAAGTTCTAGGTTAGGTTTGGACGTGAACGCCCCTTCAAATGGGTGAAGGCCTGCTCCGAGGCATGTGTTCATTCCCATCAGACATCCTTCTTTGTCAAGTCGGTCACAGGTTTCACTATCTTGCTGAAACCTTCTATAAACCGACAGTAGAAGTCAGCAAAGCCTACAAAGCTTTAAACCTCCACAACACATGTGGGAGGTGCCCAATCCCTGGTTCTTTGCACCATCTCCAACAACATAGAGATCCCCATATCGGAGATCTTGTATCCGCAGAATTGAACCTCCCATTGGTCAAAACTGGACTTTTTCATGCTTACAGGTAGTCTCGCTCTCCGCAATTTCTCCAACATATGTCTCACTATTGGCACAGGCTCTTTGTTGGTTTGGGAGTAAATCGGGGTGTCATCCCTATACGCAACGACTCCGCCACCCATGAAGTCCCCGAAGGCCTCATTTATGATGCTCTGGAAAGTTGTTGGAGCTTTACATAACCCAAACGGCATGACCGTGTATTCATACAGTCCATATCTGCACGGGAAGGCTGTCTTCCATTTCTCGCCTTCTGCCACCCTCCGCAGATAGTAGCCATTCTTTAAGTCCAACTTAGAGAACACAATGGCTTTTTCTAACCTATCTCACACTTCTTTCATGAACAGTGAAGGGTACTTACTCTTAACTGTGATTTTGTTCAGCGCTCGGTAATCTATTACCAATCTTAGCATACCATCTGGTTTTCGCACAAAGAGGGTAGGTACTGCTGCAGAGCAACCGGATCGCTGTAGCATTCCCGCTAGCAGCATTGTGTTGAGATATCCCCGCAGTGCCTGAAGATCCTTTTCTGATAACGGAAGAAATAAGCCTGAATGGGGTTTGAGTCCCCGGTTGCAACCCGATTGTCTGGTGATACTTCCAGTGCTCTGGCAGTGCCTCAATCCGTTCTTGGCTGAAGATGTACCTGTAGTCCTCATACTCAGGGAGCAGCTTAACCGTAATGTTGGCAGCTTCCTTATTGGATAATTGTACATTTCCCAACTGGTACACCTTACTAGGGTCTTTGGCTAGGAACTCTGCATTGGTCATGAACACTAACCGCCCCTGCTCTGCTAAGTGGTTAGCCTTGCAGAATCCTGAGTGCCAGGTTAGTGATCCTGTCTTTCAATCCATGTCGGGGTTATAGTCCTTCAACCAAGACATAGGTAGATACCCATCCACCTTGATATGGGGCATATCCATGACTTCAAAGCGCATACCATTATGGTGGTCACCTATTTTCATCTCCAATGGCTTGGTATAGTGCAGACCTGACCCGGGAATGTTATTACCACTTGCGTCGCCTATTGGCACATGTACCTTTCACCGTACACAAGGTGGCTGGGTTTGCTTAACTGATCGGCTACCCAGCAGCGGCCCCTTAGTTCCACTATCGAGTGGCAGGAGCACTTCAGTGCTTACCTGTCTAGCTCTAATGTTCCAGCCTAACTTGAACCGCAGGTGGATAGACTTGCTATGACGAGGCAAGTTTTGTCACACTTCTGCCTTCACGGTTGTCTTAGGGACTTAGTCATCTTGGCTTACTAATTTTGATCGCTTGCCTTTCAACATAAGAGCAGCAGGAAGGGGTTGGTAAACTACAAGGGATTGGGATTCGTTTTATCAATAGGGAGGGTGTTTACTATCATTCCAGCATGATTTTGGATACTAAACCCTCCTCCGGTAAACTTGGAAATAACACTATTTATTTTATCAAGTCTAGCCTAAACCAATTCCGCTTATACCAAATGTAACAATTATCTCGGAGGTGGGTAGAGGGATACTGTAGGACCGGTTCCAAGAGAAGCATTCTTGCTTCCCCAATGTCGTGCGTCTCCTCTAGTAAGCCCTCACCCAATCTCAACCGAAACAAGGTCCTATGACTCGCCCCTCTAGCTAAGAAGATCCTGAAAGAAATACGTATAACTAGAATAAAGGAAAAATCAGAAACCCCACACAGGAGAGATAGCCCAGTCCACCGCGCACTACCTGCAACATCTATCTGCCCACACCTCCTGGATGTAGTCAGTATCGGGGGCGTTCATGCAGGAGAGAGGTACTTACGCATCGCAGAAGCCGCTTCCGCGATTCCTTTCCCTCCATCTCTCTTGGGTCTATGGATAGGGGTTATTAAGCTTATACCTTAAGCGGAATAGGTTCTCACCTATTCTGAGCCGTCAGTATCGACCTCCATAATAAGAGGTGATACCTGTCGGACTTCAAGTTATTTCGATGAGGAAGCCACAGGTGGTGCTTCGATGCACTTCAGCCGCTTGTCGGTACCAGAGGGCTCGCTTACTGGCGCTGACCATTGGAACCCGCGTGCCTGTTTGGACGAACTAATGACCCCGGACGCCACAGTACACTTTCTGCAGAAGTGTCCCAATTGTCCACACTTTGTGCACTGGTTGGGCTTTCTCCGATATTCGGTCAAAGTCGATGGGATTTCCTTATGTCCTATTGCATACTCAGAAGTCGCCGGCTTTGCCTGTTTCCACACATGCAAGTTACTAGGTTTGGCAGACCTCTGGTTCTGTCTGCCCGAACCTTTATCCTTCTGTTTGAATCTTTCAGAAGTTGATAACCTATTATCCTTCTGATTCGTCGTCTGAGACTGTTGGACCGGGTGGGTAACATGCTTGCTGAACCAGGTGTTGTCCTCCAGCGTGTATCCAACCTTTCCCAGAAGGTCCAGGTCGTCGTACAGGTCAGTTGGATAGAGCACCGGGAGTGCCCACAGATTCCGAACCTCGTGGCTAATACCCGACCGTACCTTATGTCGTAACTGCACTGGGTTTTTATAGCTAAGGGTATACATGTGGTCAATTGTCTTGTCCTGGTACGCATCGATGTGATGTGGCTTCATCACTAGGTCCTGCCATACGAGAAGGGATCGGTCTCGTTCCACTACGTCACCGCTGAGACTCCGTTCAAGCCGTTCCCAGAATCCTTTCCATATTCACAACGCGTTACTGTTATTACCAGGAACTCCAGTACACTTGTCTGCCTCCTTGTTGATGTAGGAATGCAGCCTGAGATGCCATGTTTGGGTGGTGTCTTCTAGAAGGGGGATCACCAGGTTTACCTTGTCCATATCGCTCAACCTACACCCCGCAAAGTACTGGAACTTAACCTACACCAGTATCAAGAAACTGGCGAGTTCGGTAACCTTTCCTTAAAATGCCAGAATGCCACTAAGCTTCGCCGGCTTCTTCAGCCGCTGCCTGGAGGATGGCCGTGAGGTTAACTTCTTCCTAGTTCTCTTGACAGCTTCTTAGCCCGGCAGTCCCACCGTCCTTTCTTCTCCTCGCTCCAGTCATCCTTGTAAGCGCCAAGGAAGTGGGTTAAATCAGGGAGAGAATTGGCATCAACATCATCCAAACTCTCATGGTCAGAGTCCCCTGGGTCCCCTCCTGCTCCCGCTGTACCACCACCCGGTGGCACATTTCCGTCTCCACTACGCCTAGTATTTCCATCCGGGGTCTCCCGTAGTCTATCATGCCCATCAAACCGTTCCTCCTGGCCCTCTGGATTCCCACCCTCATGGAGGGTCAGCCCCTGATGGTACTGACGCTGGTGGTGAAACCGGGTATCACCCACTCTCTGGAGTTGGGTTAGGTACTGCCTGAGTTATCTGCAGAAATGCTTGGAGCTCTGGACAGCTCAGGGGTTGCATGGGGGGCCCAGTGTGCCTCTATGACCCACAATACCCACATGGTGGTCATCAATCTCCTTCCTTCTGCCTTCCTCTGTTCTTCCCCAGGGTTACAGGTCCCTTGCAGCACCGAAATGAGTGGTAGTAAATCCACCCCATATGGGTCTCTTCCAATTTGCAGCCCGATCGACAGAGCTGGTCCTGGCTATTCCACTCGCCATCCGTGATTGTCGGGAGCACAGAGGGAACAGTTTCCTTGCGAGGGGTGGAGGAAATTATCAGGGCCCACGGAACAGAGCGAGCAGGTCTCATGGGTCCGGGAATTGGAGTTCTCTATGATCGAGCAGTGGCTCCTCGTTCTTGCAGGCGCCGTACCTGTTCAAAAAATCCCGTTGACACCGCCCTGCGGGGTCGGAAGGTTGTGGTAGGGGTGGGGCCAGGGACTGGTAACAGGATTGGCAGTGGTGTGGGTCTTGGGGCAATGATGGGGTGTATGGGAGTTGCAACAGAAAGTGTTGCAGGAGAATTGATAGGAGCAGGTGTCGGACGAGGAGTAGGGTCAGGCGTATCTGGTGCCATAATACCCTTCGGTTTGGGCGCCCTTTTCTTGACCTGAGGTCCATCAGTTGGTCCAATCGCCGGACTTCCTGAACGACTGCCAGCGATAATGGAGGGGACCAACATAGAGCCTGTCGATGTTCTTGTAAATGATGAGGTATGGCTGTAGCCTTCCCCCTTGAGGCTCTCCAGCATTCCTCTACCCGCAGGGCGTAGGTACAACCTCCATTGTTCGTCGCTGGCTCTCATGGCCAATTCCGTCCCGAAATCCTCGGGCTTGGTATGCACCAGTGGAGGTGGGGGCGCCACCTCTATCATCAGCATGTCATTCTCAGCATCAATACTATACCCTCTAGCGAAGGCCCCTTCCAACACCATCATTCAATCCTTCAACGCGTTCTGGTCCTTCAGCATGTGCAGGTATACCTCCTGCTGAACCTTTATCCATTCTACAGCTGCAGTGGTAATCTGTTTCCAGAACTCCTGCCGGTGGTGGTTGTTCCAGTTTCTCATTTCTTTCTTGGGTTTCTCAAGGGACTTGGATAGCTCACGGACGATGTAAGGTTCAACAAACCTGTGCGGGAAATGGCTCAAAAGGCCACCTCCAGCTGGGCGAGGGCCCATGTTGTGGACAAGGGCGGAATCTTAAAAGAACGAAGGCGCCGCAGCGCATGGGTCTGTAATCATCATATCAACACATCCATCAGGTAACTGAATAGGGGCGAGCTGCGAGTATAACTGGTGGCCATCCCATTCGATACCGTGGATATCCACGAAAGCCACCCCACGAAAGTTGTGCGCGATGTTCTTATCGATCTCAACGTGTAAATCACAGTTCGATTCCATTCTGGTATGAAGTTCGGTACTAGCCATTGCGCTTTCCACCCTGGGCTACTGGTTCTAGACAAGGTTACCAGTATTCACCCAAGATCAGTGCCGATGGTAGGAAAACAATTAATCAGGAGAGGAGTTAAGCGAGGAGGTCAGTTAATGATATATTGTAGCAGGGGCACTCCTGGGAGGATGGATTCCAAGGTTGCGACTGCACCGAACAACTTCAAACTTATCACCAAATGTTTACCCCAATATAAGAGTTAGTAAGTGGTAAAACTTGATATCGTTAAGCCTGATGCTTGGCTCAATTAAGGTCTTGAGAGGATTGATTGTTGGAGTAGGAGAGTTCCCAAATAGACTTTTTGCTAGTTTTATCTTATGCTCGAAACTCGCTCATCAGTTTACTCCAGCTATTTATGCACATCCTTCTCCGCTAAAGGTAGTCTTACCAGTCTCCGGGCACACCCTGCTGGCATGCATGTATCGCTACACTCTGGTCGGCGTTCACCCTGTGCAGTTTTTAGTTTCTCCGGTGCACATCCATTTAGCCCACTGGAGTGAAAACTTTGGTGCATTGGCCTCTTGCCACTGGCTAACCATCAAGACACCGCCCGACCTGGACTATCTATTATACCCTTCCCATATGCATTAATCTGCACTTGGTCCCGGAAGCTACTGTGAGTGGTTTCTCAGTCTACTAGTTACGGTTCTCCGGTTTCCGGTGTCTTCCGCAGGTTACAGTGATCTGGGAGGGGTTCCATGGGTGCTACCCATGACCCCTACCTCGGATCCATCTTCCCTGTGGGAGGAATCCTGCTTTCCGTGTCTCTGCCCTTCCCTTTCAGAGCCTATGGCGTTGGGGACACTATTCCACTTGGTTGGTGTAAAACTCTCCCAGCTGTCCTGGCACCACCTGGGACTACCTTCGGGACCCCCACGGTTACCTCCTGCTAGCTCCGCTTGTTTTGGTCTGTTTTACCACGAACAACCTGGAGGGGGTGCTCCACCTTCCACCCTATGCCCCCAGGTATATCCTGCGAACAGCTCACGGTCGACCAGACGGCAGTGACATATATAGTGTTGCATAGAGGTCTGCAAAGACCCTTCTTTACTAGACAGCACACAACTATGCAACAGTTTGCCCATGATGTCCGGCCCTCAAGGCGGGGCCGCAGGGATATGATGGGAATAATGTCTCCAGTTTACAGCTTCTGCGGCCCTGTGTAGTTCACCCGATAGCATCCCCCGGAACCCCCGATTCCTATGCTATGCCCGGCTTCGCATGACAAGCATTCCGGTCATTTTTCCCGAACTCCCCGCGGGACTTTCTATTGAAAGGTAGGGTAACCCCGGACTTTGGTCAGGGTAACCCAAGCCCCATGGCAGGGCAACCTGATCCTCAGGGTTGGGTAACCTTGTCCGGTAGACAAGATAACCTTTCCTTGTTACCCTGTCTATCCCATTGCCGGAGGTATATATTTCTGACCTTTCTCCAGTTACCTGGTCTAGCTGAGTAACTGACCCTTCTGAGGTCCCCAAGTATGCTAACACCACTTCCTGGGTCTATGCAGGTACCTACGTACCTGGCCTGCGAACCGTGTTCATCTCAGAGCCCCAGTCATTGGGTCTCGGTAGGTCAAGTACTTACTTGCCTGTCCGTTCCTACCAGTTGAACTCCTGGCTACCTGTATGGGCGAAGGTTCCGACTGCCATAGCTCATGTATGCTGTGTCATTACAACCGCATACCATCCCAAAACTCCAGCTGCAGCCAAACACTACACTTTAGCTCACAATGCAACCAAATACTATACTACAACTGTGGATACCAATAAACAGTACACTACGGATCAGCCTGCAATGGATGTATTTCTTATTTTCAAGGCACAATCCTGTAACCTAGATCACAGCTAGATATTGACAACAGAGCATTGTTTATTATTAGTTAATTATACTAGATAAAGCAGATATATAGACAGATAGTCAGACGCTCACAAGCAAATACTTCTTTTATAATAGGTATAACTCCACAGTTATTTGTACCAAGTGGATGTTCTTTACACCGTTGGAAAGCTAGTGTCGAGTGGGCCTAGGGCGTCAAGTATCGGCCCCTGCGCTGACGGGATGCCCGAGGAATCTCGTATCAAATCAGCACTTTATTAGGATAAATACTAGCTCCATAACAGACTGTAACTTGATGGATATTGATGTCATGTAGATGCTCTTTATACTACTAAAAGACGGGCATTGACTAGGTCTAAGGTGTCAAGTATCGGCCCCTCTTCCTAAGGGATGCCTGAGGAATCTGGCACCAAGGTTAGCATATTAACAGAGTCTCACTAGAGTGAATCTAATTTCTATTACTGGGCCCAGTATCAGTATAGGTACTGGTATAATTCTCAGGCTTGTAGGCAAAACAGTAAGGTACAGTACTATAGTAATGTACCAGAGAGAGACTGAGGAGTCTATTTGGTAAAGGGGTAGTAAGTAGGTAACAGAGAGGGTAGTAGGAGATGTGGTAGGAGCTGTAGTAGGAGGCAGCAACCAGAAGTCAGGAATATCACTTGATTTCACAGTTGGCTTAGGATGGAGTCAGGATGCAAAGAGATCTGGTGCCAAGATATTGGATACACAGGGTACAACCTGCTCTAGCACCTGGGGACAGGATGCACAGGACATACAGGATGCAGGGCAGGTGCATCTGATACAGAATTTATTTTTCCTTATGAGTGTGGTTTTTTAGAAACCTATGCATTTCCCTTCAATACCAAAACATTTATTTCAGTATAGCCATGTAGATAGCCCTCTAGACCATATTCCTAATAGTTCAGACAATATTTTTGAGCTTCCAATGACCTCTGCAGCCTGTTTTACATACAAAAATGTGAAATATCTCAAAAATGACTTTTTTTTCTTTAGAAAATACTAGAGTCTTTGGGCTATTTGTAGAACCTGGTTTCAAACCAATAGATTATATGGGTATGATGTTATAAGCAGTTCAAGTGGAAATAGTTTTTTTATTGAATCATGTTATATGAAGCATAGTATAAATCCTCATGAAATGAATAACAAAATTTAATACTAGAAATCCAATAGTAGATAACTTATAGTATGACAATTAGATATATAGAGCTTAGTCATTATGGTATTACTCTCTACACCTAGCTACTATTAGGTTTCACCTTACCATTCAAAGTTGTCTATCTTTTACTTTATTTTAGTTAGAAAAAGATCTTAAAATCTTGTCAATTAACAATAGAACTAAACTGCACCAATGGAGAAAAGACTTATACGTAATTTAGAACATGAAGCAGAACTAGAGTCCGATAGCTATAGTGAAGATAGCACATATATAGAATGGAACTCTGACACGGAGAATAAGAAGTGAAACAAGAAAACCGCTAGTAAGATTTTCTGACCATTACAGCTTGAATACAATAATGAAAAGGAACTAACAGTAAACAGATAAATCAGATTACTCAAGTGAAGATAACTGTGTGAAGACAAGTGAAGGAAATTACAAAAATTATAGTAGAAATATAGGTTATTCATTAACTAGGATCTTTTACAAGCTTTTTATTAGTGCTAAATATAGAAAATTGGCTAACAGAAATCAATAGGATAAGAAGTATGCTTATTATTTATGAAAGATGGACAGAGCATATACCTGTCAGCAAAGATATAATGAGAAGGTATCACCTGATCAAATACATAGTGGGAGAAAAGCCAACTATGCTATGTCATTGCAGCAGAGAAAACTGCTTACAAGTTATTGAATCTTGTTAATAATAGAGATAGTGGTAGTAACTCGAAAGTAGAGTTATAGTCAGCATTCCTATCTTATATTACTCAATGCTGCAGATATTAAGAAAAAGGATGAGTCAGTTAAGCGTATAAAGAAAACCAAATATCTGCTTCTCTTTCTAGGATCAGGCTGGAAGTCATTTTTTAGCTGATACTGGATATTGGGAAAGTATCAGCTTCTGGTTTTAGTTACACACCTTTGGCAAAACCAAAATCCAATTTCTTCTCTACATAGACATAGCAAAATGCTATCCAATCATTCTCTTCTCAAAGAAGTATCTTTAAAGGTCAATTCATTTCTAACAAAACTAGAGGAAGAGGCAGGTGAACCTGTGGTAACCAGATCCTATAAATATACAAAAAAGGATAGTACAGTGATGTCAACTGTTGAGTTAGATAATCAAGCACTATTGCCATTCTTTTACATATATCGTGGACTCTATCATAAGTTTCTGAAAGCAAATCAGAGGCTGAGTATCTCCTGGTCTTATTTCTATCAACGTTGGAAGAGTAATAAGAAGTTTCAGCTAAGGATATCTGTAAGAACTGTACAATCCTTAAGGTCAAGCAACAGCCATTAAAGGTGAATAAGCTGGCTGAAGAATCTCTTGTAACTGGCAGAAGTAAGCTACAAGAGGCTGAGTAAGAACTAATGCAGTATCACCTTGAGTATTACCAATATCGAGACTTCTATAAAGCTACAATTTATCAATCAATTTTATATCCACAAGACACTCGTATTATTTCTTTAATTTTTAACAGGTTGTGGAGATTTCAAAGTTGCCCTAACAGCCTGGACAATGGTATTTCTTTTTCTCTTTTAAGTTGTACTCATTTGGTTTAGTCAATAAAAACTACAATAATAATATTCACTACTATCTTTACACTGAAGCTCAATAAGAAAAGGGCCCAAATCAGGTAGTTTCTCTCTTACTTACTTATTTGAACTCAGGGGAAAATCTTAAGCTATATATTTATCTTTAGCCAGATAACTGCAGGGGACAGAACAAGAATTGCACAATGACCTCTTGTCTGTGCTGGCTAGTCCTTCAGAGAAATACTGACAGTATTGAACTTTACTTTCAAATCAAGGGCCATACAAGAAACTTAGTGTATTGTGAGTTTGGAACAGTGAAATACAGAGCCTCTTAGCATGCAATTTGGATACCAGCAGACTATAGCAAGGCTATTTTGGAGAGTACTCTGGCAGGAACTATTAAACCAGTCAATCTATTTGAATCTTCTTCTCCAAATATCTTCTATAATTGGGAAAAAGCTCTGTGTACTCTTTTTAATTCAGTGAAATGAATTCAAAACTTCTATTTATTTCTCTTCTTAAAAGAGTTTCTTGGAGTTGTATTGGCAAAGCAATTACCTTTTAGTGATTGGCAAAGATTTAATATAAAGGAGTATAGGATTGATGAATTGAAAATCTACAATACAGTACCTGAGGAGCTTTTGCCTATTAGTCTCAAGCCAGGGAAACATTTTGATATTTGGAGTAAGCATGGCCTTTATGCTCCACCTAAAGTTCACTCTACATAACTATACATAGAGCCAACAATTCAAACAAATGGGAATGCAAAGGCAGTCAAGATAGGCAGAGTAAAGAACAAGTCTAGTCTACTTACAGTAACTTCATAAGCAGATGGCTTAATTACTACAGCATCTTCTACAACATTAATATCAAGTACAGGCAGTAAAAGATCCTGTAAGGATATAAGTAAAGTGGTGTTCAGAAAGTCTTCGCATCCCTAACTAATACAACCAAGTGAACATCAATAAACACAATGACTACAAATAAAGCAATCAATAAAATTAATTCAAAGCCATAGTGAAATATAAGCTGTAAAGACTATCTTTGAAAATTATCGTAAAGTTTTGTCATCAAATACTGTTTACAGACTATTGTGTTTAAATACTGACCAAAATATAGTTACTCAAAACAGACCTTGTAGAATATTTTTGTAACAGGGGAACCCCTAGGAAGATGGATCCCAGGGTTGCGACCGGACCAAACAACTTCACAGTTATCGCCAAAAGTTCACAAAGATGTAAGAGTAAAGTAAACGGTAAAACTTAATATCGTTAAGCCTGACACTACACTCAATTAAGGTCTAGAGAGGATTGATTGTTGGAGTAGGAGAGTTCTCGCATAGACTTTCAGGTGGTTTTATCTTATGCCAGAAACTCCCCCATCAGTTTACTCCAACCATTCGAGTACACCCTTCTCCACTAAGGGTGGTCCGACACGTCTCCTGGCACACCCTTGGGGCATGCATGTGTTGACACACTCTAGTCGGCGTTCACGTTATGCAGTTATCCTTTCTGCGGTGCATTCCCATTTTGCGCGCCGGAGTCAAAACCTCTACGCATCGCTGTCTTGCCAGTGGCTAACATTCAAGGCACCTCATGAACTAGACTATCTATGACACCCTTCCCATATGCATTGATCTCTACTTGACTGCGGAGGCTACTGTGAGCAGTTTATCTATTTACTATTTGCGGGTCTCGGGCATCCGGTGTCTTCTGCAGGGCATGGTAGTCGGGGAGTGATCCAAGAGGCGCTACCCATGACCACTACCGCGGATCTGCATTACCTGTAGTAGGAATCATGCTTTTAGTGTCTCTGCACTTCCCTTTCAGAGCCTATAGCATTGGGAGCACGTTTGGGCTTGGTAGGTGTAAAACTCTCCCAGTCACCCCGGCACCACTCAGGACTACCTTCGGGATCCCCACGGCTAACACCCGTTAGCTCCGCTGGTTTTCGTCCGTTTTACTCCGCACAACTGAGAGGAGGTACTCCAGCTTCCACCCTATGCCCCCTTGTATATTCTGCGAACAGCGTACGGTCGACCGGACGGCGGCGATGTATACAGTGTTGGAAGCATGTGAGCAAACATTCCTATTTGCTAGACTGCACACAACTACACAACCGTTTCCCCATGACGTCCGGGCCTCAAGACGGGTCCCGAGGGGTATGATAGGAATAATGTCTTCCATTTACAGCTTCCTCCAAGCTACACAGCTCACCCAATAGCATCCCCTGGAACCACAGATTCCAATATGATGCATGGCTTCGCGTGACAAACATTCCGGTCATTTTTCCCGAAATGCCTGTGGGACTTCGTATTGAAAGGTAGGGTAACCCAGGCCCTTGGGCAGGGTAACCCAAGCTCCAAGGCAGGGTAACCTGATCCTGAGTGTATGGTAACCTGTCCGGTAGACAAGATAACTTTTCTCTGTTACCCTGTCTATCCCGTTGCCGGAGATAGACGCTTCTGACCTTTCCCCAGTTACCCAGCCTAGCTGAGGAACTGCCACTTCAGACATCCCTAAGTATGCCGACACCCCTCCCAGATGTATCCACGTACCTAAGTCCCTGACCAGCCAATTCTGTTCATTCTCGGAGCCCGGGCCATCGGCTCTCCATCGATGAAGTACTTACTTGCCTGCCAGTTCCTACGAGTTCGCCTCCTGGCTCCCTGTATGGGTTTAGGTTCTGTCTACCATAGTTCATGTATGCTGGGTTTTCACATCACTCCCGTCTTGTCTACGGTTCGTCCCGGACTATTAGCCTCGCCTTCTATTTTCCACGAGTCGATTCCCGCAAGACCCTATGCTCCGTGGGCTTGGACGGATATCTTTAGTGGAAATCGCCAATGGCCTGTAAGCCTGTCCCTTCTAGTATCTCATAGGGCTCCCCTGAGTTCTCCTCACCCCCGTAGCCTTCCGATGAAACCAGGTACTGGACGAAGGGCGACGGAAACTTCGACTTCGCTCCTCCGTACCATCGGCTGTCCACAACAGCTTCGATAACGTGACTGGACTCGTTGGCTACAAGTTCCAGGGTAGGGGCTGCCTTTACCCTACCTGCTTCCAGAATCTCGCGATAGGGTTTCAGCAACGTGACCTTGAAAACCGGGTGGATGCTCCATCTAGTGGGCAAGTGGAGTTCATAGCCCCGGTTACCCACCCGACATTTGACCATGAAAGGCCCAAACATCTGCTGGTCCAGCTTCTCCATTAGACGCTTCTTGCGGATGTTTTTCAGCTTCCACATCACGCGGCCCGCTTTCTTTGCCCACCCAGCAGCCACACCCTCCCCGGTAACGTAGTCCGGTGATGGCAACATTTTCTGGTCATGCCATTTCCGCTGCCTTGTCTGTGCCCATTGGATCGCTTCTCAAATCTCTGACCAGGTTTCTTCCCATTCCTTAACCAAGAGCTCACTACTAGGATCTATCCCTTGGTTATCGGACACTATACGGGACCAGTTTGTCCTTGGGTTAAACCCATAATTGATCTCAAAAGGTGACAACCTGCTGGATTCTGATGTCGAGGTATTGTACGCACAGCCTTCAAGGGACAACAGCGAAACCCAATCATCTCGTTGGTAGGAACAGTAACTACGCAAGCAGTACTCCAGTGTCTGATTAACCCTGTCGGTCTGCCTATCAGTCTCAGGGTGGAATGCAGTCGAAACGTTTAGTTTCACTTGCAAGAAGTGCATTAGACTCATCCAGAACTTGGATGTGAATCGGCTATCTGGGTCGCAGATGATTGACCCTGGGAGTCTATGAAGGCGCCAAACTTCCTTGGGGAATATCAAGGCAAGCCCCTTGATAGGTACCTTCCTGGTCCGGGGTATGAAATAGGCCATTTTCCGGAATCTGTCCACTATGACCCAGATCTTGGTATACCCTTTAGACTCGGGCAGCGGGACAATGAAATCCAATGAAATGGCTGTCCACAGCCACATAGGAACATCAATAGGTTCCAGCAGCTCAAACCTCTCGTGCCTGATGGATTTATTTGTTTGGCCCGCATCACAGGTCCACGCGTAGTCAGTGACGTGCTCATCTATCTTAGTCTAATAGAAGTTAGCCCTAACCCTGCCAATGGTCTTGTAAGTCCCGAAGTGTCCCGCGATTCAGGAGTCATGTTCTGACATCATTATTGTCTGCTTCAGATTCTGACCCTTGGGAACATACCACCTGTTCTTGAACAGGAGTAAGCCCTTTTCCGCCCTGAAATGTCGGTCGCCCTCATTGTCACCGGCAGCTGTTGGCTGCCAGATTCTTAAGTACTCCTGATCTTCGCTTATCGCTGCCTGCAGCTGATCTGAAAAGGAAGACTGGAGCCGAAATCCTTGGCACACCTGCAACACTTGTGGTCGCAAGATGTCCCATTCCTGGCTCCCAACCCACTGCCCGCAGCGAAAAAATCACTGTGGCGGAAAATGACTCCCCCCTTCAGGGCGCCAGTCTCTATGCCACGACAAAGTATCTGCCTTCTCATTCAACCGCCGTTCTCCATAAACCACCTTGAAGTTAAATGGTTGCAGGAACTCAGCCCAGCGGTGCTGCCTTCGGTTAAGGACCTTGGCACTATTGAAGTACTCCAAATTGTTATGATCCATATAGATCGCCAACTGGTCTGTTACCATGCGCAGCAAATGATCCCATTCTTTGAATGCCGCTACGATGGCCATCATTTCCTTGTCATGGACATCATAATTAATCTCCGCTGGGTGAAACTTCCTACTATGATAGGCCACTCAATGCCATCTCGCATCTTCTCAGAACTGGGAGAGAACGGCTCCTAATGCAAAGTCCCTAGCATCGCTTTCCAGCCCGGTTGGCCGTTTAGGGTCAAAATGTGCTAGGATAGGTTTGGACGTGAACGCTTCCCTCAAATGGTTGAAGGCCTGCTCACACGCAGGTGTCCATTCCCATTGGACATCCTTCTTTGTCAAGTCCGTCAGAGGTTTCGCTATCTTGCTGAACCCTTCTATGAACCAACGATAGAACTTGACAAAGCCCATAAAGCTTGGAACGTCAACAACGTATGTCAGAGGTGCCCAATCCCGGATTGTGTGTACCTTCTCCGACAACATTGAGATCCCCACATCGCAGATCTTGTATTCGCGGAATTCAACCTCCCGTTGGTGGAAACTGGACTTCTTCATCCTGGCACATAGTCTCGCTTACCGCAATTTCTCCATCACACGCCTCACTATCGCAGTCTGCTCTTGCATCGTTTCGGAGTAGATCAGAATGTCATCCATGTACGCGATGACTCCTTCATCTATGAGATCCTGAAAGACCTCATTTATCATAATTCGGAACATTGCCGGGGCATTACACAACCCAAACGGCATGACCATGTATTCATAAAGTCCATATCTGCACCGGAAGACCGTCTTCCATTCCTCACCTTTTGCCATCCTCAGACGGTAGTAGCCATTCTTCAAGTCCAACTTGGTGAACACAATGGCTTTTCCAAAACCTATCTCGCAGTTCGTTCATCCAGGGTAGAGGATACTTGCACTTTACGGTGATTTTGTTCAACCCTCGGTAATCTATTACTAGTTTTAATGTACCATCTGGTTTTGGCACGAAGAGGATAGGGGTTGCTACTGAGGAACTGGATCGCCGCAGCTTTCCCGTTGGCAGCATGTCAGGGAGACATTCCCGCAGTGCCTTAAGCTGCTTTTCCCATAACGGATAGAGAGGCCCAAACGCAGGTTGAGTTCTGGGTTGCAACTCGACGGTATGGTCATACTTGGAGTGCTGCAGTAACGCCTCAATCCGTTCTTGACTGAAGATATCCCCAGAGGCCTTAAGCTCGGGGACTAGCTTAACCATAATGTCGGCACCTTCCTCATCGGAGAATTGCACAATTCCCAATAGGTAAACATTACTAGGGTCTTCGGCTAGTAACCCTTCATCGGTCATGAACACTAACTGCCTCTGCTCTGCCAGGCAGTTAGCCTTGCAGAAATCTGAGCGCCAGGTTAGTGATCCGGTCTTCCAATCTATGTCCGCGTTATGGTCTTTCAACCAAGACATGGGTAGGTACCCATCCACCTTGGTGTCAGGCCTATTTGTAACTTCAAAGTGCATCTCATTGTAGTGGTCACCTATCCTCGTCTCTAATGCCTTGGTATAATGTAGACCTGACCCAGGAATGTGATTACTGCTAGCGTCGCTTATCGGCACATGTACCTTTCATCGTACAAATGGTGCCTGAGTCTGCTTAACCTATCGGCTACTAAGCACCGCCCCAGTAGCTCCACTATCGAGCAGCAGGAGCGGTGCCTCGCTAACCTGTCTACCTCCTATCTTCCCGTGTAACTTAACCCACAGGTGGATAGACTTAGTATGACGAGGCAGGGTGTCACGCTTCTGCCTCTTCGCTTGTCTTGATGACTTGGTCATACTGGCTTAGTAATTCCCTTTAGTCTGCTGCCTTTCGACACAAGAGCGGCGAACAACGGGTGGGTAAACGTTAAGGGATTGGGATTCGTCTTTTTATCAATTGCTAGGGTGTTTACTATCATGCCAGCATGATTTCAGGTACTGAACCCTCCTCAGGTAAACTTGGAAATAGCATTATTTATTTGACCACGGCCAGCCTGAACCACTTCCACTTATACTAAACATAACAATTTTTTCCTGAGGTGGGTAGAAGTCCGCTGTTGGACCTTTTCCAAGCAAAGCAGCCTTGCTTCCCCAATGTTGACCGTCTCCTCGAGCAGGACCTCACCCAGCCTCAACCGAAATAATGCCCTCTGACTTGCCTATCTAGCTAAGAAAATCCTGAAAGAAATACCTATAACTAGAACAAAGGAAATAACCAGAAACCCAACAAAGGAGAGATAGCACAGTCCACCACGCACGGTCCGCAACATCTACCTGCCCACACCACCTGGGTGTGGTGAGTATCAGGGTTGTCTATTGTGGTAGAAGGGTACTTACCCATCTCCGAAGCCACTTCCGTGCCTCATATCCATCTATCCCTCAGGGGTCTATGGCTAAGGGTTAATAAGGTTACACCTTACACAGAATGGGTTCTTGCCTATTCTGATCTGTCCATATCAACCTCCATGATCTGAGGTGATGCCTGGCGGACTTCAAGTATCCTTGTCGAGGAAGCCGGAGGTAGCGCTTCGATGCACTTCAGCCGCTTGTCTGTCCCCGTGGGCTCGCTTATCAGGGCTGACCGTTTCAACCGAGGAGCCTGTTTGGAGAAACCAATGACTAGGGACGTGGCGGTACACTTCGCCCCGAAGTGACCACTTTCTCCACACTTCGTGCACTGGTTGTACATTCTCCAATGTTCGGTCAAAGTCAACGGGATTTCCTTATGCACTATTGCATACTCCGAAGTTACCGGCTTTGCCTGTTTCCCCGTATTGAAATCAGTAGGTTGGCGAGACCTGCGGTTTGGTCTGCCCAAACCTTACTCCTTCTTCTTGAACCTGCCCGATGTTGAGGGTCTATCCTCCTTCTTCCCAGCGGGTTGGGATCGGGGGGCTGGGTGGATGATGCAGTTACAGAACCGGTTGTTGTCCTCCAGCGTGTGCCCAACCTTCCAGAGAAGATCAAGGTGCTCATTCAGGTCGGTCGGATGGGGCTCCTTAAGTGCCGACGCATTCCGAACCTCTCGTGTGATGCCTGATCGAACCTTGTCTCATACCTGTACTGGATCTGTATAGCTAAGGTTATACATATAATCAATTATCTTATCCAGGTACTGATTGATGTGATGGGGCTTTAACACAAGGTCTCGCCACTGAATAAGGGATCGATCTCGCTCGGCCTGGTCTCCGCCGAAACTTCATTCCAGCCGTTCTCGGAACTCTTTCCATGTCCGTAAGCGGCGGCTGTCATTGACAGCGATGGCAGCGCACTTGGCGGCTTCCTTGTTAATGTGCCCATGCAACCCCAGGTACCATGCCTGGGCAGATTGTTCAAGAAGAGGGATCACCAAGTTTACCTTACCCATGTTGATTAACTTGCAATCCGTAAGGTATTGAAAATTGACCTCTACCAAGGTCAAGAAGCTCGCGAGTTCTGTAACTTTGCCCTTGAATGAAGGGATACCACGGAGCTTCTCCAGGTTCTTCCACCGCTGTCTTGGTGTTGGCCTAGAAGCTGAACCTGTACCGCTTAGGGCTCTTGCCAGCCTCATGGCCCGGCGATCCCACCGCCGTTTCTTCTCACTGCTCCAGTCTTCCTTGGGACCACCAAGGAAGGGGGTCAAATCCAGCAGTGCATCTCCATTGTCATCATCATTGGCGCTATCATGGTTGGAATCTCCTAAATCTCTACCTGCTCCCACTGTACCAGCCCCCGGTGGGGCATTTCTGTCCCCACTACCTCCGGTGTTCCCGCCTTGGGATTCGCGGGGTCTACCGTACCCATCAAACTGTTCCCGCTGGCCATCCTGGCTACCATCCTCCGGGGGGTTAGCCCCTGACGGTCCCGATGCCGGTGGTGGAACAGGGCGTCACCCACTGTCATGAGTGGGGTTGGGCGCCGTCCGTGTTATCCGTGGAAAAGACTGCAACCCTGGACAACTCAAGGGTTGCATTGGGGGGCCAGCGTGCCTCCATGACACAAAATAACCACAAGTAAGTCGTCCATCTCCTTCTTTCTGCCTCCTTCTATGCCTCACCGGGGTCCGTGGTCCCTGCCTACACCCATAGGAGTGGTAATGAATCCACCCCATCGGGGTCTCTTCCAACTTACAGCACAATAGACAGAACTAGTCTTGGCTGTCCGAATCGCCACTTGTGATGGTGGGGAGACCGGCGGGAAGACTTGACTTAGAGTGTGCCGTGGGGACAACCGGTGCCCAAGGAACGGAGCGAGCAGGTGTCCCAGGTCCGGGGATTGGAGTCCCTCGTGACAGGGCCAGGGGTGTTCACTCCTCCTGGCGTCTTACCTGTTTGAAGAATCCAGGTGGCACTACACGTAGTGGCTGAAACCCTGAGGTAGCCAATACTGCTGGTGGGAATGCTGTGGCAGGGAAGGTATCTGGAGTGGGCAACGAAACTGGCGGATGTGTGGGTCTTGGGGCGGCGATGGGAGATACGGGAGTTGCAACTGAAGGGGTTGCAGGGGAAATGTTTCGAGCCAGGATCGGAGGAGGGGTCTGGTCCAGTGTATCTGGTGCCGTGAGCCCCTTCGGTTTGGACGTCCTTTTCCTTACTCGACGTCCATCAGTTGGTCCGACCATTGGGCTACCCGACCTACAGCAGGCAATTGAGCGGGGGACCGACCGGGACCCTGTATATGCTCTTGCGAAGGAGGAGGTAAAACTGTAGCCCTCACCTTTCAGGCTTTACAACATCCGTATACCAGTTGGGCTCAAGTATGTCCTCTACTGGTTGTCTCTGGCTCCCATGGCCAACTCCATGCCGAAATTCTCGGGCTTGGTATGGATGAGTGGGAGTGGGGGTGCGGCCTCTAATATCAGTACAACATTCTTAGCATCAATACTGCACCCTCCTTCAAAAGCCTTTTCCCAGGCTGGTATCCAAGTCTTCAATGCCTGCTGATCCCTTATCATCCGCAGGTATGCCTGCTGCGGCACCTTCATCCATTCCAGCACTGCCATGTTGATGTGTGTTCGGAACACGTGCTGCTGCTGGTTGTTCCGGTTCTTCAGTTCCCGCTTGCTTGGTCAATCAACTTGGCGACTTCCGGGACGATGTAAGATTCGACGAATTCGCGGGGGAACTCACTAAAGGGAACTGCGTGCGGCGGGGGAGAGACCATGTTGTGGACTAGAGTAGGGTCGTGGAGAGATGAGAGGGCCGTGGCACGAGGGTCTGTGATCGGGGGGGCAAGACATGCAGCACGTAGCTGAATTGGAGTGGCCTCCAAGAGCAGCGGGTGGCCGTCCCAGTCAATACGGCGAAGATCCGCAAAAACTGGCCCACGAAAAGTGTTGGCGGTGTTCTCATCAAGGTCAAGGTCTGAATCCGCGTTGGATTGCATTCTGGTACAAAGTTTGGTAATAGCCCTGGCTCCTTCCAGCCTTGGCTACGTGTTCTAGCCAAGGTTACCAGTATTTGGGCAAGATCAGTGCTGAAGGTTGGAAACAATTAATCAGGGCGGCAGTTGAGTGAGGAGCTCGCTTGACGATATACTGTAACAGGGGCACCCCTAGGAAGATGGATCCCAAGGTTGCGACCGCACCGAACAACTTCAAACTTATCGCCAAAAGTTCACACATATGTAACAGTAAAGTAAACGGTAAACCTTAATATCGTTAAGCCTGACACTTGACTCAATTAAGGTCTCGAGAGGATTCATTGTTGGAGTAGGAGAGTTCTCGCATAGACGGTCAGGTAGTTTTATCTTATGCCAGAAACTCCCCCACCTGTTTACTGCAACCATTCGAGTATATCCTTCTCCGGTAAGGGTAGTCCAACACGTCTCCTGGCACACCCTTCAGGCATGCATGTGTTGACACACTCTGGATGGCGTTCACCTTATGCGGTTATCATTTCTGCGGTGGATTTCCATTTTGGCCACCAGAGTGAAAACCTCTGTGCATCGGTGTCTTCCCAGTGGCTAACAGTCAAGGCACCTCAAGAACTAGACAATCTATAACACCCCTCCCATATGCATTGATCTCTACTTGACTCCGGAGGCTACCGTGAGCGGTTTATCTATTTACTATTTACGGGTCTCGGGCTTCCGGTGTCTTCCCCAAGACACGGTAGTCCGCGGATGATCCAATGGGCGCTACCCATGACCACTACCTCGTATCTACCTTACCTGTGGTAGGAATCATACTTTTAGTGTCTTTGCACTTCCCTTTCAGAGCCTATAGCGTTGGGAGCACGCTCCGGCTTGGTAGGTGTAAAACTCACCCAGTTGCCCTGGCACCACCCGGGACTACCTTTGGAACCCCCACGGTCAACACCCGTTAACCCCGTCAGTTCTGACCCGTTTTACTCCGAACAACTTGGAGAAGGTACTCCACCTTCTACCCTATAGCCTCTGAGATATCTTGCAAACAGCTTATGGTCGACCGGATGGCAGCGATGTATATGGTGTTGCAAGCATGTCTCTCAAGATTCCTCTTTGTTAGACTGCACACAACTACACAACCGTTTGCCCATGAGGTCCGGGCCTCGAGGCGGGCCCGTAGGGGTATGATAGGAATAATGTCTTCAATTTACACCTTCCTCCAAGCTACCTAGCTCACCCAATAGCATCCCGTGGAACCCCAGATTCCATTATCCTGCATGGCTTCGCATGACAAACATTCCGGTCATTTTTCCCGAACTCCCCGTGGGACTTCCTATTGAAAGGTAGGGTAACTCAGGCCCTTGGGCAGGGTAACCTGATCCTGAGGGTAGGGTAACCTGTCCGGTGGACAAGATTACTTTTCCCTGTTACCTTGTCTATCCTGTTGCCAGAGATAGACGCTTCAGACCTTTCTCCAGTTACCCGGCCTAGCGGAGCAACTGCCCCTTCAGACGTCCCTAAGTGCCCTGACACCGCTCCCGGGTGTATCCAGGTACCTAAGTCACTAACCAGCCAATTCTGTTCATTCTCGGAGCCCGGGCCATCAGGTCTCCGTAGGTCAAGTACTTACTTGCCTGCCAGTTCCTACCAGTTCGGCTCCTGGCTTCTTGTATGGGTATAGGTTCTGTCTGCCGTAGCTCATGTATGCTGGGTCGTTACAGTTTTTTATCTTTATAACCTACTAGGAAAGTAATTCACTATTAAACGTTTGTGATATTTGGGCAATCGTGAATCAGGATATAATATATAAATAATGTGTCCATCAAATAAGAAGTAATAAGTTCAGATTTCTCCACATAGGTATTGTAGTGAAAATATAGGGTATGTAGTTTCTCTACCTTTATAGAAGAACATGTATTAATTAATGATAGAGAGTAAGCCATAACTTTTAAAGATATATAAGTATGTAGCACACAAGTCTTATAGGAATTGGGAGTGTTCTCCTCTACCAGTAGTCAAAATTGATACATAATAAATATGAATATGAAAAGACCTTATTTGGAGTATACTACTATTGTATAAATATTTTTAATATATTTTTCTACCATTATAATAATCACTGTCTAGTGGTAGATCTAACCTATAGCATAAAATATTTTTACATCAATGTTTCAGTTGTCTATTATAGATCATAAACTACAAGCTTATTAGTTTTTTTAAAAATATCTAATAACCTGTTTGAATTTTGATTCCTGTGCATACAACAGTGCTAAATAACGTCCAAATAACTTCTGTACAACCTTTAGAAGGTATTATTCACTATGAAAGTAATTTCAGAGTCCTAAATAAGAAGACTTTTATATTTAATTCTTCTTTTATACTATTTCAATTGATGTAATTAAACTTGTATATTAATAACAACCTTGCTATTTATACAATATGTAGTTTAGCACAAAATAATTTCCTATATCTTGAGTACTATGACTTATACCTTGGTTCCTAAGTTCTTGCTTCTCGAGTTTTGAGTTCCAGTTGTGTAGTCAAAAGTTTTTTGTTGAAGTCTCTTAATAAATTTTACTGATTTCAGCTCTCGTATAAGGTAGTACAAACCAATAATATTCTAGCTTTATTATTATAGATATTTCTACTCACAATATTCAATAATATAAATATAAGTTTTATTATTTTATTTACATAGTTTTAGATTTATGGGAAAATGTTGTAGGGTGGGGTCTTAGGTGGTATCATTTGCTATAAAGGGGTGCGAAGACTTTCTGGACACGACCGTACCTATTCCAGTAAGGATAATATTCCTGATACAAGTTCAGGAAAATAGTTACAAGCAGGCCGAATGATTAAGCAGCAAGGAAAAGCTTTGTTGATGAATAAGGAATTGCCAAAAACAAGAAAACATGGAAGACCTTTAGGATCAAAGAATAAACATAGTAGAAAAACTATATAAATCTTATATTTTCATATATTTTAAAGTATAGATATATACTCTATATAGTAAATAAACTTTAATAAAATTACTTTATTTTTAAACTTTTTTATTATAGAAGAGAAGTAATTCTACCATAAAGAAAAGGAAAAAAGTGTTTATCTTAAGATTGATTTTCTCTGGTTGCCACCCTTCAAACCTGATTTTCCAGTAATAACTGAAAAAGCCCACGTTTAGGTTTTAACAAAACCACACTAAAATGATACTATCAAATAAAACAAATATTCAAAGTATCAAGCAATATCTTTGAAATATAACAAGTATCAAACAATACTATAAAACGAAATATGAAATATTCAAAGTGTCAAGTAATACCTTTAAAACATAACAAGTATCAAACAATTGTCATGATCAGGCTAGAGGAGCGCTGGCCAGGTGATGGAAGCAAGTACCAGGTTTTGCACATGACCTCATTTAGATGTCACGCAGTTAAGTTATCCTTTGACGCCCATGAGCTCGTCGGCAGGTCACGGGGCTCAATTATGTTTGATTGCAGTTTGCACATGACGTACGGTTGACGTCATAGAAACAGTCTAGGCAGGCCGGTAAGGCTTACCAGTAAGACAGACCCAGTTACATTTCATGCGTGACCTCATTAGTAGGTGATGTGGCTTGTTTATCCATTTGATTTATATTTTCGCATGTGACATCATTAGAGGTCACAGGATGTTTTATGTTTTTGCGCACATGACTCATTTGAGTTATATGATATTATGAATAATTTCACAGCTGACCTCACTTGAGAAACAGGGCTAGGTTAGGGTTGTGAGAAGAGACCTATATGAAGTCCGGGTTTTCACAGATGGGTTAGCTCTTCACATAACCATCCACTGTTAGTTCCTATCTACTATTTTATGCTCTTTACAATACAAAAACCTTTACACTCCATATCTTTCCACCACGCAGATCTGCTATAGAGTCAAGAACCAATCCGCTACACAGATTGAATTAGCAAGATAAAAGACCAATATTCTTGGTGCTGGTGAGAAAGCGATTCTTACATAGGAATACGAAAAAGGGCCAAGAGACTTGAGGAGCTCTTGGACATAGCGCAGCACAGTTCAGAAGAAGAATAAGGTCATTACCTGTCTCCAGTAAGATAAGTAGTAGGAAACCGTAACATTTGGTTGCATCTCCTGCAACACCTAATGACAATAAGACAGCAACTCCAAGGAACTAGGAGTTCACACAAGATAAGGAAAGAGATATCAATCTCAGAGACAACACCCGCGATTTAAGACAAGTACAAGGTAGCGCCGAGGCGCAGCAGGAAACCAACCCTCATGAGCCGCAAGCGGGGTCACAGTGGAACAAACCTCATCCCGAAGTGGTTCCCTCGAGGGAACACTAAGACTAAGGAGGATGGCCGTCATAGCAACACCAGCACCCCCGAAAGAGCCTGCTGTGCAGGTTCTCATAATGAACAAAGACCAGATGACAAGATTCCCAGAAGCAAGCAACGCCTATTCAGAATCGAGACTAAAAGCAAGCGAACCGGACCTCTTTGTGGGAGATCGCAAGATGTGGAGACAGTTGCTAAGCCAGTCGCAACAGTACTTCAAGGTGTTGGGGTACAGGGAAGCAAAGGATGCGATCAAGGTAGACTAGGCCGAGTCCCTCTTAAGGAAAGCTGTGGGCCAATGGATAATCCGTATGTGGAAGGTAAACAAGTCCTGATATGGGCCTTGTGGGGGTAGTTCAAGGAAACTCTCCACATCCAGTTTACAGACTGAAATGCCAAGGAGACGGCGAGACTCAAGCTGAAAAGAAGGAGAAAAAGTAAAGATGACTTCTGGGACTTCAGGCATAAGTTCCGCATGATAGCAGTCGAGGGGTAATATGACAAGGATAAGGAGTACCGCCCTCTCGTGGGTGGCACCAATGAAAAGCTGCCTAAAGTCTAGAGGAACTTGGACCAGGCCTATCTGATGGCGGGTAACTTCGCAGTGTGGGCCATCGATGAGAAAAACAAGATCAACCTGGTCAGCCATATTCAAAACAAGGCAACAGAGACAACCCATCAGGCCCCACCGTGCAACAACAATGGTACCTACCCACCAACAAACTCATCCCGACCAGCACCTGCTGGTGATGCCATGGACCTAGACAAGGCAGGAAGAAGGAACAGAAGGTTCTAAAAGCTGTCCGACCCAGAATACTAGAGGGGAAGAAAGAAGAATAGGTGTCTTCGATGCAGATTGAAGGGGCATTTCATTCAAGACTGCTGATGAAAGGAAACAAGGCTCCTAGAAATGGGCACTATGGAGATGACGGGGGGGCAGAAGACTTTAAATAAATAAAGTCTGCCGCAAAGAGTGATCTGCAGGACGACAGAGGAGGCAAACCCACTGGCATTGTACATGTATCAATGAAGAAAAACAACCAGGCAATGATGAACCATGCGAAGAGTTACAATAACACCAAGGAAGATCTTATGATTAAGATAAAATGGTGCACAACGAACAAAGACATGGAGACGAATGCGATGCATGACTAAGAACCAACTGCTAATTTCATCGACAGAGATTTCTGCAAAACGCATGTATTACCCCTGAAAAAAAAAAGAAACCAAGAGATGTATATGTGCTCAACAGGGAGAAGGGCAAAGCAGGATTAACCACCTATACGACGCAAGCTGTAATGGAGATAGGGTCACATCATGAAGCCATAAGATTCCCAGTAGCGCATTTGCGAAAGTATAATGCCATGCTAGGAATGCCTTGGCTAAAAGGATGCAATCCAAATATCGATTGGGAAAAAGGCCAAATCAACTTCAACAGTGAACTATGCATACAGTTGTACAAGGAAACTTCCCCAATGATCAAAACAATCTTCCAAGAACAAGTAATAAGAGAAACGCTGAGGACACAAATCCTCTATATGGACAGCAAGCACGAAAAGGTACTCCCGCATGATGAAGGTATAAGTGTACCAGTATTATACAGTAATGCCAAGAAACCAACAAAGAGATCCGCAAAGGCGGCAGGTTGTTACCCGTACAGTACCAAAGAGTCGATGGTCCCTGCCAGGGTACAAATGATAATACTAACAGAAATTGTGTAACCGGTATGGGTACTAGGTTAGTTTTATGTTTGGTTTCACAGTATCGGTTGATGCTTGCATTGTTTCGTGGACTATGGATTGATGGACACATTGTTATATATTTGGTTTCACAGTATCGGTTGATACTTGTATTGTTTCCTGTGCTATTGATTGATACACACATTGTTTTATGTTTAGTGTCACAGTATCGGTTGATACTTGTATTGTTTCGTGTGCTATTGGTTCATGCACACAATTTTTTGGAATATCACTCATACTGGAGACCAGTGCTATGCTGTATTTAAAGACTGGCAATTCCCGCAGTGGAAACGGCAGATCTTGACAGACAGTATTCTTAATATACTTGGTTGAACAGTTACGCCTTTGATCTCCTATTACACCCCCTTGGAAGACTCCTTTAGTAAGCAGCACTTGCTTCTTGTTGATCAAGAAGCCATTTGCCCCTATCACACCGCTATGTGACTAGGGCCTGGCCCAAACAGGTTATCTTTTTTTAACCTGAGCAAGTGGTTACAGAAATCTGCCTGGACCTCGTCTGATCAACATTTGAATGTCCAACAAATAAGAAGCTAGCAGTGTGGAGCGGCAGATCCGCAGAAGGCTCGGCTCCACCAACACGACACCATTGAGTCACTAGAGACTCGAAGTGGGAAGCAGGTCCCATGAGAAGGCCTTACCAAAAGAAGGCAACCCAAGAAACTAAAAGAGCCAAAGAGCGACTTCTCTATTGACGAAGCAGAAAGACAATTAGCCCAAGATTTGGCCAGGCAGACCTTTAGCGAATCAACCAATGAATTAGCAAAGGCAGCAACCAGCGTTCCTGAACTCTTTCCCCCCAGCCCCAGCAAAGGAAAGGCACCAGCACAACCACCGAAGAGGGACAGCCTACCTGTCAGTACAACAAAGACGGAAGACGACGATGAAGAAACATTGGATCACTCAGTAGTAAAAGAACTGCCAGATGAACCCCCCAGTATCTCATCAGAATCCTCGTCAGACGACAGCTCCAGCAATAAAGAGTCCGAACACAACATGTCTGAAGAAGGATCCGCCACGCCGCCTGACCCAAGGGCCGGGCTAAAAGGAGCAAAAATCAAACTCCCGCCACGGCCCACATTCTCGTGTGAAAAGTAAGATCCAAAACCTGAAGCATCGGATTGATGGGTAACACCCACTTCTCAATGCCTTGCCCTACAGGGAGTGGAAAAAGCCAAAGAAGGAAGTGCAGTATACTTTGGAAGTTTCCATACCGGAAAGGCAGAGGAGGCATACCACCAAGCAAGGAACCACTATGAGAGTTGGGAAAAAATGCGCCAAACCACCGTGATAAAATACCTGAGAGAGAGATTCCAATCCTCACGAAACATGGAAGAACTATATAAAAAGTTCAAGGATATCTAGCAAATACGAAACGGGAAAACAGAAAGAATAACCATGGTTGCGGCGGATCTCCTAATGCATCATGGATGATTGCCTACATGGACGGTATCTCAGTACATGCTGTGATAAAGACTGTATGTAGCAAGCATCCCCGACTATGCTAGGAGCTACAACCCATGAAAGAAGATGGAGATTGCTTTGAAAAGGTGGTCAAATGGGCTGGACACAAGGACGCTACCCTATATGAAACGGGAGTTTAGCGAAACCACATACTGCCGCAGAAGAACAGTAAAGGATCATCACGGGGCAATACCAGGAAGGAAAAACCATACCGCAAAGGCTTGAAAGACAAAAAAGAGGAAAAGCAAAAATGACGCGCTGAAGAGACCTGTTTCGAATGTGAGAAAAAGGGGCGCTCTGTAAAGGACTGCTATGCCAAGAAGGGAAAAGGAGAAGCACCTAAGCAAGAGGCTAGCACGAACCACATGGAAGCAACTGAATATGACAAAGTGGAAATTAATTCGGTAGAAATGGAAAGCCTCCGAACCTAACCAGCACTAACAACATGGGCCTGTGATGCACTAAAAGGAACTATCTACATAGAGGGCCATCCAGCAAAGGTACTATGCGATACAGGAACAATCGGTTGTGACATTATCAGCACTACCTTTATCTCCACCCATGGCATACAAGCGGAACCCCTACCCCAACCAACAATGGTCAACATGGCAATGAAAGGTTCCCGCTCTTCCAGCCACAAGAAATGTGGGCTGACCATAGGAGTTGGGAAAATGAAATGGACAAATCTGCAGATGTTCGTAGGAAACCTGGCAATGCACGACGCCCTGATTGGAATACCATTCCTGAAAAAACACAGCACCCTTATCAGGTGTGGGGACACAGCAGTGGAGTTTCCTGGTGACAAACTGCGAGTACTATGCAAACCAACTAGCAGGGAATTCCGGGCTGCTGTTACAGATACAACCTGAGCAACGCTATTGCAAGAGTGCAAGGTTGTATTCCTGGACAAGGTCCCTGAAACGCTACCCGCCGTGTGTAAGATTAACCATCACATTCGACTCAAAAATCCTACGGGTCTCAAGAACCAACCAAGATACTCCATTCCAGAAGCATACAAGGAGGAACTCATGAACTGGATAAACGAGAAATTGTGAGCTGGACTAATTATAGGACAGGAGGTTCACAGGGCAGCACCTATAGTTGTACAACCTAAGCCAGACAGAAGGATTCACCCCCTGGTGGGCCTGAAACTAAGAAACGATAACGCGATCATGGATAGTCCATCGATCCCCAACCAATAGCTGATCCTTATCCGCATTGGACGAGCAAAATTCAGCAGTACGATTGAGCTAAACGACGAATACTTCCAAACACGAGTGGACAAGGACCGTGTTAAGTTCAACTCATTCAAAACCCCATCCGCAGGATTTGTCAGCAACGTGATACAACAAGGAGGTATGAATGCACAGGCAACATTTATGTGAATAATGGAAGAGCTCCTAAGCGAATTCTTACATCACTTTGTATGGGTATACATTGATGATATTTTCATATTCTTGGATGCACGGGAAGAGCATGAAAGCCGCATACAGCAGGTATGTGCCAGATTCAGGAACGCAAAATTCTATGCAAGCAAAAGGAAGTCAGTACTATTCGCGAACAAGCTAGAAGTACTAGGACACATAGTGGATAGCGATGGAATTCATGCATCACCCCAGAAAATATCGTCTTTCGCAGGTTGGGAAATGCCCCAAACCAAAAAACGATTGCAACGCTTCCTAGTCATGGTAAACTATGTGGCCCAGTTCCTCGCACATCATGCGACCATGACAGCACCATTAAGGACTTAACGGGGAATGCCAAATTCGTATAAACAACCACCCAGCAGACTGCATTCGAAATGGTATAAAACCGAATTATCAATCTTCAAGTCATGGAACCAACAGATATAAGAAGCAAGGAACCAATTTGGGTAGCAACGGATGCCTCTGGTTTGGGGATAGGGGTATGAGTAGGGCAAGGACCTACTTGCGAGGTGGCTCGACCAGCTATGTTACACAGCAGGAAATTCACCAATGCACATATGAATTATAGAACCACGGATAAAGGGGTCTTGGCAATAGTGGAAGCACTTAATCAGTTCCACAATGTAGTAATGGGCAATTCCTCTATGATAGTTACAGACCACGAGCCCCTAACACACCTACCAACAGTAAAGAACTCGAGGAGAAAGCAAGTTGGATGGCTTAGTGCCTGTAACGGGGGCACCCCTAGGAAGATGGATCCCAAGGTTGCGACCGCACCAAAAACAACTTCAAACTTATCGCCAAAAGTTCACACAGATGTAAGAGTAAAGTAGACGGTAAAACTTAATATCGTTAAGCCTGACGCTTCACTCAATTAAGGTCTCGAGAGGATTGATTGTTGGAGTAGGAGAGTTCTCGCATAGACTTTCAGGTAGTTTTATCTTATGCCAGAAACTCCCCCATCAGTTTACTCCAACTATTCGAGCACACCCTTCTCCGCTAAGGGCGGTCCGACACGTCTCCTGACACCCCCTTCGGGCATGTATGTGTCGACCCGCTCTAGTCGGCGTTCACCATATGTGCATATCGTTTCTGCGGCGCATTTCCATTCTGCCCGCCGGAGTGAAAACCTCTGCGCATCGGGGACTTGCCAGTGGCTAACTGTCAAGACCCCTTGCTGAACTAGACTATCTATGACACCCTTCCCATGCGCGTTGATTTCTTCTTGACGCCGGAAGCTACCGTGAGCGGTTTATCTATCTACTATTTACGAGTCTCGGGCTTCCGGTGTCTTCCGCAGGGTACGGTGGTCCAGGAGTGATCCAATGGGCGCTACCCACGACCACTACCTCGGATACACCTTACCTGCGGTAGGAATCATGCTTTTAGTGTCTCTGCACTTCCCTCTCAGAGCCTATGGCGTTGGGGACATCCTTGGGCGTGGTAGGTGCAAAACGTTCCCAGTCGTCCCGGCACCACCCGGGACTACCTTCGGGACCCCCACGGTTAACTCCCGTTAACTCCGTCAGTTTTGGTCCGTTTTACTCCGAACAACTTGGAGGAGGTACTCCACCTTCCACCCTATGCCCCCTTATATATCCTGCGAACAGCTTACGGTCGACCGGACGGCAGCAACGTATACGGTGTTGCAAGCGGGTCTCCAAAGATCCTCCTTTGCTAGACTGCACACAACTACGCAACCGTTTGCCCATGACGTCCGGGCCTCAAGGCGGGGCCGGAGGGGCATGATAGGAATAATGTCTTCAATTTACAGCTTCTTCGTAGCTGCGTAGCTCGCCCAATAGCATCTCTCGGAACCCCAGATTCCAGTATTATGCATGGCTTCGTGTGACAAACATT
This sequence comes from Tuber magnatum, assembly GCA_003182015.1. Classification (NCBI taxonomy): domain Eukaryota; kingdom Fungi; phylum Ascomycota; class Pezizomycetes; order Pezizales; family Tuberaceae; genus Tuber; species Tuber magnatum. The sequence goes on from PYWC01000064.1 coordinate 724,936, forward strand.
CCAGTCATTTTTCCCAAACTCCCCGAGGGACTTCGTATTGGCAGGTAGGGTAACTCAGGTCCTTGAACAGGGTAATCCAAGCCTCAAGGCAGGGTAACCCTGTTCTGCGGGTAGGGTAATCTTGTCCGGTGGACAAGTGGACTTTCTCCTGTTACCCTATCTATCCCACTTCCGGGGATAGACACACTCGGCCTTTCTCTAGTTACCCAGCCTAGCTGTGTATTGGCCCTTCATAGGTCCCTAAGTACGCTGACACCAACCTTGGGCGTAGCCATGTACCTAAATACATTTGTCCACTAAGTCTGCTCATCTCGGAGCCCGGGCCATCGGGTCTCCGTAGGTCAAGTACTCACTTGCCTGCCGGTTCCTACCAGTTCGCCTCCGGGCTACCTGTATGGGTGTAGGTTCCGGCTGCCATAGCTCACGTATGCTGGGTCGTTACATCACTCCCCTCTTCTCTACGGTCCGTCCCGGACCGTTTAGCGTCGTCTTTTCTTTCCACGACTCGATTCCCCCAAGACCCGATGGTCCCTGGGCTTGGACGGATATCTTTGGTGGAAATCTAGCATGGCCTGTAAGCCTGTCCCTTCTAGCATCTCATAGGGCTCCCACGAGTTCTCCTCAGCTCCATAGCCTTCCCATGAAACCAGGTACTGGACAAAGCGCGACGGAAACTTCGCCTTTGTTCCACCATACCAGCGACTGTCCACAACAGCTTCGATGACGTAACTGGGCTCATTGTCCACGAGCTCTGGGGTAGGGATCTCCTTGATCCTACCCGATTCCGGATCCTCGCGATAGGGTTCCAGCAGCGTGACATTGAAAACCGGGTGGATGCTCCATCGGGTGGGCAATTGGAGTTCGTATGCTCGGGTACCCACCCGACGTTTGACCACGAAAGGGCCAAACATCCGGTGGTCCAGCTTCTCCATGGGACGCTTGGTGCGGATGTTCTTCCGGTTCAACATCACGCGGTCCGCTTTCTTAGCCCGCCCAGCAGCCACATCTTCCAAGGTAACATAGTCCGGGGATGGCAGCCGTTTCTGGTCATGCCATTTCCGCTGCCTTTCCTGTGCCCGTTTAATCGTTTCTCGAATCTGTTGCCAGGTTCCTTCCCATTCCTTAACCAAGAGTTCACTACTTGGGTGTATCCCTTGGTTGTCAGACACAACACCCGACCAGTTTGTTCGTGGGTTGAACCCATAGTTGATCTCAAATGGTGACAACCTGGTGGATTCTGATGTTGAGGTGTTATACGCATACTCCGCAAGGGGTAGCAGCGAGACCCAGTCATCCTGTTGATAGGAGCAGTAACTACGCAGGTACTGCTCCAGTGTCTGATTAACCCTCTCGGTTTGCCCATCAGTCTCTGGGTGGAATGCAGTCGAAACGTTTAGTTTCACTTGCAGCAAGTGCATCAGACTCATCCAGAACTTGGATGTGAATCGGCTATCTCGGTCGGAGATGATTGACTCTGGCAGTCCATGAAGGCGCCAAACCTCCTTCAGGAATATCAAGGCAAGCTCCTTGATAGGTACCTCAGTGGTCAGGGGTATGAAATGGGCCATTTTCGAAAACCTGTCTACTATGACCCAGATCTTGGTATACCCTTCGGACTCTGGCAGCGCGACAATGAAATCCATTGAAATTGCTGTCCAAGGCCGCATAGGAACATCGATAGGTTCCAGCAGCCCGAACTTCTTGTGCCTGATGGATTTATTTCTTTGGCATGCATCACATGTCCGCACATAGTCAGTGATATGCTCATCCATCTTAGGCCAGTAGAAGTTAGCCCTCACCCTGCCAATGGTTTTGTAAGTCCCGAAGTGTCCCGCGATTCGGGAGTCATGTTCTGCCTTCATGATTGTCTGCTTCAGATTCTGACCCTTGGGAACATACCACCTGTTCTTGTACAGGAGTAAGCCCTTTTCCGTCGTGAAATGTCGGTCAACCTCTTTGTCACCTGCAGCTGTTGCCTTCAGGATCCTTAAGTACTCCTGGTCTTCGCTTATCGCTACCCGCAACTGATCCAAAAAGGACGACTTGAGCCGAAATCCCTGGCACACTTGCAACACCTGTGGTCGCAAGATGTCCCGTTCCTGGCTCCCGACCCACTGTCCGGGGCGAAAAAACGACTGTGGCGGAAAATCACTCCCCCCTTCAGGGCGGTAGTCCCTACGCCGCGACAAAGCATCCGCCTTCTCATTCAACCGTCCTTCTCGGTAAACCACCTTGAAGTTAAATGGTTGCAGGAATTCAGCCCAGCGGTGCTGCCTTCGGTTAAGGACCTTGGTACTATTGAAGTACTCCAAGTTCTTATGATCCGTATAGATCACCAACTGGTCCGTTACCGAGCGTAGCAAATGATCCCATTCCTTGAACGCCGCCACGATGGCTGTCATTTCCTTGTCATGGACATCATAATTAATCTCCGCTGGGTGAAACTTCCTACTATGGTAGGCCACCGGATGCCATCTCTCATCCTCACATAACTGGGAGAGAACGGCTCCTAATGCAAAGTCACTAGCGTCGGTTTCTAGCCGTGTTGGCCGTTCAGGGTCAAAATGTGCTAGGATAGGTTTGGACGTGAACGCTTCCTTTAAATGATTGAAGGCCTGCTCACATGCAGGTGTCCATTCCCATCGGACATCCTTCTTTGTCAAGTCCGTGAGGGGTTTCGCTATCTTGCTGAACCCTTCTATGAACCGACGATAGAAGTTGGCAAAGCCCATAAAGCTTTGAACGTCGACGACGCATGTCGGAGGTGCCCAGTCTTTGATTGTCTGCACCTTTTCCGACAACATAGAGATCCCCATATCGGAGATCCTATATCCGAGGAATTCAACCTCCCGTTGGTGGAAACTGGACTTCTTCATACTTACACATAGTCTAGCTTTCCGCAATTTCTCCATTACACGCCTTACCATCGCGACGTGCTCTTCCATAGTTTCGGAGTAGATCAGGATGTCATCCATATACGCGATGACTCCTTCATCCATGAGATCTCGAAAGACCTCATTTATCATGCTCTGGAAAGTTGCCGGGGCATTACATAACCCAAACGGCATGACCGTGTATTCATACAGTCCATATCTGCACCGGAAGGCCGTCTTCCATTCCTCACCTTCTGCCATCCTCAGAAGATAGTAGCCGTTTTTCAAGTCCAACTTAGTGAACACAACGGCTTTTCCTAACCTATCTCGCAGTTCATTCATCAGCGGTAGAGGGTACTTGCTCTTCACCGTGATTTTGTTCAGCCCTCGGTAATCTATTACCAGTCTTAATGTACCATCTGGTTTTGGCACAAAGAGGATAGGGGCTGCTGCTGAGGAACTGGATCGCCGTAGCTTCCCCGTTCGCAGCATGTCATTGAGATATTCCCGGAGTGCCTTAAGCTCCTTTTCCGATAACGGATAGATAGGCCCAAACGGAGGTTGAGTCCCGGGTAGCAACTCGATCGTGTGGTCATACTTTGAGTGCTCCGGCAAGGCCTCAATCCGTTCTTGACTGAAGATGTCCCCGTAGTCCTTATACTCAGGGAGTAGCTTGACAGTAATGTCAGCACCTTCCTCATCGGAGAATTGTACAATTCCCAACAGGTACACATTACTAGGGTCTTCAGCTAGCAACTCTTCATCGGTCATGAACACTAACCGCCCCTGCTCTGCCAGGCAATTAGCCTTGCAGAAATCTGAGCGCCAGGTTAGTGATCCTGTTTTCCAATCTATGTCGGGATTATGGTCCTTCAACCAAGACATAGGTAGGTACCCGTCCACCTTGGTGTCGGGCATGTCCGCGACTTCAAACCGCATTTCGTTATGGTGGTCGCCTATTCTCATGTCCAATGATTTGGTATAGTGCAGACCTGACCCCGGAATGTGATTACCGCTTGCGTCGCTTATCGGCACATGTACCTTTCGTCGTACACATGGTGCCTGCGTTTGTTTAACCCATCGGCTACTAAGCACTGGCCCAGTAGCTCCACTGTCGAGTAGCAGGAGCGCCTCAGCGCTTACCTGTCTAGCTCCAATCTTCCAGTCTAGCCTTACCCTCAGGTGGATAGACTTGGTATGGCGAGGCAAGTTATCACGCTTCTGCCTCTTCACTTGTCTTAGGGACTTAGTCATCTTGGCTTACTAATTCTGATCTCTTGCCTTTCGACACAAGAGCGGCCACAACGGGTCGGTAAACGTTAAGGGATTGGGAATCGTGTTATCAATAGCTAGGGTGTTTACTATCACGCCAGCATGATTTCGGGTACTAAACCCTCCTCAGGTAAACTTGATCATAGTATCATTTATTCAATCAAGTCCAGCCTGAACTAATCCCGCTTGTACTAACCATAACAAATTTTCCCGAGGTGGGTAGAGGTCCGCTCTTGGACCGGTTCCAAGCGAAGCAACCTTGCTTCCCCAATGTCGAGCGTCTCCGCGAGCGAGATCTCTCCCAGCCTCAACCGAAAATAATACCCTATGACTTGTCCGTCCCAGTAAAGAAATCCTGAAAGAAATACAAATAACTAGAACAAAGGAAATAACCTGAAAACCCACAAAGGAGAGATCACCCTGTCCACCGCATACGGCCTTCAACATCTATCTGCCCACACCACCTGGGTGTAGTCAGCATCAGGGTCGTTCATGCAGTAGAGGGGTACTTACCCATCCCAGAAGCCACTTCCGGGGCTCCTTTTCATCCATCCCGCAGGGGTCTATGGATACAGGTTATTAAGGTTCTACCTTACACAGAATGGGGTCTTACCTATTCTGAGCCGTCAGTATCAACCTCCATAATCTGAGGTGATGCCTGTCGGACTTCAAGTATCTTTGACGAGGTAGCCGGAGGTGGCGCTTCAATGCGCTTTAGTCGCTTGTCCGTACCTGAGGGCTCGCTTACCGGGGCTGACCGTTTCAACCCACGAGCCTGTTTGGACGAACTAACGACTGGGGACGTCGCGGTGCACTTTCTCCAAAAGTGACCCGTTTGTCCACACTTGGTGCACTGGTTGTGCTTTCTCCGACGTTCGGTCAAAGTCGACGGGATTTCCTTATGCGCCAGGGCATACTCAGAAGTCCCCGGCTTTGCCTGTTTCCCCGCATTGAAATTAGTAGGTTTGGCAGACCGCTGGTTCTGTCTGCCCGAACCTTTATCCTTCTTTTTAAACCTTCCGGAAGTTGAGGACCTATCCTCCTTCTTGTCCGTTGGTTGAGACCGTTGGACAGGGTGGATAACTCGGTTGCTGAACCGGGTGTTGTCTTCCAGTGTGTGTCCAACCTTCCGAAGAAGATCAAGGTAGTCGTTCAAGTCGGTGGGATGGGGCTCCTTCAGTGCCCACGCGTTCCTCACTTCTTGAGTAATGCCCGACCGTACCTTATCTCGTACCTGCACAGGGTCTGTATAGCTAAGCTTATACATATAGTCAATTATCTTGTCCAGGTACTCATCGATGTGATGTGGCTTCATCACTAGGTCTCGCCACTCAAGGAGGGATCGGTCTCGTTCCGCTTGGTCACCGCCGAAACTCCGTTCAAGCCGTTCCCGGAATCCTTTCCACGTTCTTAACGGGTTACTGTTATTAACTGGAACTCCGGTACGCTTGGCTGCCTCCTTATTGATGTGGGAGTGCAGCCCAAGATACCATGTTCGGGCAGTATCTTCTAGAAGGGGGATCACCAGGTTTACCTTGTCCATATCGGTCAACCTGCACCCAGCAAAGTACTCGAACTTAACCTCTACCAGCGTCAAGAAGCTGGCGAGTTCGGTGACCTTTCCCTTAAACGCCGGAATGCCGCTCAGCTTTTCCGGCTTCTTCTGCCGTTGTCTAGATGATGGTCGTGCAGCCGCCCTGCTCCGTAGTTCCCTTGACAGCTTCTTAGCACGGCGGTCCCACCGTCGTTTCTTCTCGTCGCTCCAGTCATCCTTGCGAGCGCCGAGAAAAGGGGTCAAGTCGGGGAGAGAATCGGCATCATCATCATCCGAGCTATCATGGTCAGAGTCCCCAGGATCTCCACCTGCTCCCGTAGTACCACCGACAGGTGGTCCATTTCCACCTCCACTACCCCCGGTATTTCCACCTGGGGTCTCGCGGGGTCTATCATACCCATCAAACCTTTCCTCCTGGCCATCCTGATTCCCATCCTCGGGGGGGTTAGCCCCTGATGGTACTGATGCCGGTGGTGGAACAGGTCGTTGCCCACTCTCAGGAGTTGGGTTCGGAGCCGCCTGAGTCATCGCCAGAAACGACTGAAGCTCTGGACAACTCAAAGGTTGCATTGGGGGCCCCGCGTGTCTCCATGACCCACAGTACCCACATGTTGGTCGTCCGTCTCCCTCCTTCTGTCTTCTTCGGTGCCTTACCGGGGTCCGTGGTCCCTTCCTGCACCCGTACGTGTGGTAATGAATCCACCCCATACGGGTTTCTTCCGACTTGCAGCCCGACAGACAGTACTCGTCTTGGCTGTCCGACTCACCACTAGTGATCGTGGGGAGGATGGAGGGAAGAGTTGGTTTTGAGGGGGCAGAGGGAATCACGGGTGCCCAAGGAACGGAACGAGCGGGTGTCCCAGGTCCGGGGATCGGAGTCCCTCGTGATGGAGCCATGGGTGCTCGCTCTTCCTGGCGCCTGACCTGTTCAAAGAATCCAGGTGAAGCCGCACGCAGCGGTCGGTACCCTGGGGTAGCCGATACTGTTGGCGGGAAAGCTGCGACAGGGAAGGTATCAGGAGGGGGCAATGAAACTGGTAAAGGTGTGGGTCTTGGGGCAGCAATAGGAGGTACGGGAGTTGCAACCGACGGTGTTGCAGGGGGGTTAATGGGAGCGGGGGTCGGCCGAGGAGTAGGGTCAGGTGTATCTGGTGCTGTGATACCCTTTGGCTTGGACGTCCTTTTCTTAACCCGACGCCCATCGGTTGGTCCAATCGCCGGACTTCCTGAACGACTGCGGGCGATCGAGGAGGGGACAGACAGCGAGCCTGTTGATGCTCTTGTGAAGGACGAGGTATAACTGTATCCTTCCCCCTTGAGGCTTTCCAACATCCGTATGCCCACGGGGCTTAGGTACGCCCTCCACTGTTCATCCCGGGCTCTCATAGCCAGTTCCATCCCGAAGTTCTCCAGCTTCGTGTGGACAAGTGGGAGTGGGGGCGCCGCCTCTATCATCAGTACGTCATTCTCAGCATCAATACTATAACCTCCCGCGAAGGCCCTTTCCAGCGCTGCCATACGATCCTTCAATGCCTTCTGGTCTCTTAACATTCGCAGGTATGCCTCCTGCTGTACCTTCATCCATTCCACCGCTGCCGTAGTAATCTGTTTACGGAACACCTGCTGCTGCTGGGCATTCCAGTTCTTCAGTTCCCGCTTCGCATCCTCAATCGACTTGGATACCTCCCGGACGATGTAAGGTTCGACGAACTCGCGGGAGAACTCGCTAAAGGGTACTCCTTGCGGTGGAGGAGGGAGCATGTTGTGGACGAGGGCGGCGTCTTGGAAGAACGAAAGCGCCGCAGCGCGAGGGTCTGTAATCATAAGATCAACACATTCATCAGGTAGTTGAATAGGGGCGGCCTCCAGGAGCAATTGGTGACCGTCCCATTCAATACCGCGGACGTCCGCGAACACCGAAGCACGAAATGTGTTGGCGGAGTTCTCGTCAAGGTCAAGGTCTGAATCCGAGTTGGATTCCATTCTAGGTCGACGTTCGATACTAGCCATTGCGCTTTCCACCCTGGGCTACTTGTTCGAGACAAGGTTACCAGTATTCACGCAAGGTCAGTGCCGAAGGTCGAAAAACAATTAATCAGGAGAGGAGTTAAGCGAGGAGCTCGCTTAACGATATACTGTAACGGGGGCACCCCTAGGAAGATGGATCCCAAGGTTGCGACCGCACCAAACAACTTCAAACTTATCGCCAAAAGTTCACACAGATGTAAGAGTAAAGTAGACGGTAAAACTTAATATCGTTAAGCCTGACGCTTCACTCAATTAAGGTCTCGAGAGGATTGATTGTTGGAGTAGGAGAGTTCTCGCATAGACTTTCAGGTAGTTTTATCTTATGCCAGAAACTCCCCCATCAGTTTACTCCAACTATTCGAGCACACCCTTCTCCGCTAAGGGCGGTCCGACACGTCTCCTGACACCCCCTTCGGGCATGTATGTGTCGACCCGCTCTAGTCGGCGTTCACCATATGTGCATATCGTTTCTGCGGCGCATTTCCATTCTGCCCGCCGGAGTGAAAACCTCTGCGCATCGGGGACTTGCCAGTGGCTAACTGTCAAGACCCCTTGCTGAACTAGACTATCTATGACACCCTTCCCATGCGCGTTGATTTCTTCTTGACGCCGGAAGCTACCGTGAGCGGTTTATCTATCTACTATTTACGAGTCTCGGGCTTCCGGTGTCTTCCGCAGGGTACGGTGGTCCAGGAGTGATCCAATGGGCGCTACCCACGACCACTACCTCGGATACACCTTACCTGCGGTAGGAATCATGCTTTTAGTGTCTCTGCACTTCCCTCTCAGAGCCTATGGCGTTGGGGACATCCTTGGGCGTGGTAGGTGCAAAACGTTCCCAGTCGTCCCGGCACCACCCGGGACTACCTTCGGGACCCCCACGGTTAACTCCCGTTAACTCCGTCAGTTTTGGTCCGTTTTACTCCGAACAACTTGGAGGAGGTACTCCACCTTCCACCCTATGCCCCCTTATATATCCTGCGAACAGCTTACGGTCGACCGGACGGCAGCAACGTATACGGTGTTGCAAGCGGGTCTCCAAAGATCCTCCTTTGCTAGACTGCACACAACTACACAACCGTTTGCCCATGACGTCCGGGCCTCAAGGCGGGGCCGGAGGGGCATGATAGGAATAATGTCTTCAATTTACAGCTTCTCCGTAGCTGCGTAGCTCGCCCAATAGCATCTCCCGGAACCCCAGATTCCAGTATTATGCATGGCTTCGTGTGACAAACATTCCAGTCATTTTTCCCAAACTCCCCGAGGGACTTCGTATTGGCAGGTAGGGTAACTCAGGTCCTTGAACAGGGTAATCCAAGCCTCAAGGCAGGGTAACCCTGTTCTGAGGGTAGGGTAATCTTGTCCGGTGGACAAGTGGATTTTCTCCTGTTACCCTGTCTATCCCACTTCCGGGGATAGACACACTCGGCCTTTCTCTAGTTACCCAGCCTAGCTGTGTATTGGCCCTTCATAGGTCCCTAAGTACGCTGACACCAACCTTGGGCGTAGCCATGTACCTAAATACTTGTCCACTAAGTCTGCTCATCTCGGAGCCCGGGCCATCGGGTCTCCGTAGGTCAAGTACTCACTTGCCTGCCGGTTCCTACCAGTTCGCCTCCAGGCTACCTGTATGGGTGTAGGTTCTGGCTGCCATAGCTCACGTATGCTGGGTCGTTACAGTGCCATAGAAAAGTGCGACGTGAAGATAGTCTGCACACCTGGATGCATGAACTATTTGCCTGATGCCCTTTCCTGGATATACGAGGGAGGATCAGACTGAAATCCACTCTATGTCTACGATCATACAAAGGAAGCAAACAACATCTCAGATAACACAGTCTACGAGCAAGAATCAAACACGAGGGAGCCTGAAGGAGATATCTGACCTACCTCCCCTCCTTACTCATACACTGAGTACCCTAATGGGGCTCCTGTACCACCAGAAAGCCCCTGCTCAATTGGTGCAGGAATTGATGGGAGCAATTAGTGTATCCTGCGAAGCACGCCACCTGATGAACTCTAACATAGCATACTGCACTACTCGCACTGTGACGTGGATCATTGCCCATATCATTAAACCGAGATCAAATGCACAAACAACCATCCTAAATGGTAGAGAAACCCAACTCCGCACCCTCCTAGTGAAGAGCCAAGCCCCTCAAGTACAGAAATTGATCCAAGCCCTCCGGAGTCCCCCGAAATCTATGACTGGGAATGGCAACAAACGATTGGTGGAAGACCAAATAGTGCGGGGGAAGGGCTGTTCACCCATGCCCAGCCGAGGCTCAGATCTTATTGTAACGACCAAGCATACATGAGCTATGGCAGACGGAACCTACACCCATACGGGTAGCCAGGAGGCGAACTGGTAGGAACCAGCAGGCAAGTAAGTACTTGACCTACAGAGACCTAATGTCCCGGGCTCCGAGAATGAACAGAATTGGCTGGTCAGGGACTTCTGAAGGGGCAGTTGCTCAGCTAGGCCGGGTAACTGGAGACTGGGTAACAGGGAAAAGTTATCTTGTCCGCCGGACAAGGTTACCATACCCTCAGGATCAGGTTACCCTGCCCAAGGTCCTGAGTTACCCTACCATTCAATACGAAGTCTCCAGGGGAGTTTGGGAAAAATGACTAGAATGTTTGTCACGCGAAGCCACGCATAATACTGGAATGTGGGGTTTTAGGACATGCTATTGGGCGAGCTAGGTAGCTCTGAAGAAGCGGTAAATTGCAGACGTTATTTCTATCATACCCCTCCGGCCCCGCCTTAAGGCCCGGACGTCTTGGGCAAACGATTGCGTAGTTGTGTGCAATTTGGCGAGGTGGAAGGTTTGGAGAACTGCTTGCAACCAGATATATGTCGGTCCTGTCCGGTCGACCGCAGGCTGTTTATACGTCATACAAGGGGGCATAGGATGGCAGGTAGACTACCTCCTCCAAGTTGTTCAGAGTAAAACAGACCAAAACTGCCGGGGTTAACGGGTGTTAACCGTGGGGGTCCCGCAGGTGGTCCCGGGT
>PYWC01000064.1:736510-797948 GCA_003182015.1 Tuber magnatum
TGGGTAAAACAGACCAAAACTGCCGGGGTTAACGGGTGTTAACCGTGGGGGTCCCGCAGGTGGTCCCGGGTGGTACCGGGGTGACTGGCAGAGTTTGACACCTACTAAGCCCGAAAGTGTCCCCACCGCCATAGGCTCTGAAAGGGAAGTGCAGAGACACCAAAAGCATGATTCCTCCCAGAGGTGAGGTGCATCCAACGTAGTGGTCATGGGTAGCGCCCATTGAATCACTCCCGGACCACTGTGTCCTGCGGAAGACACCGGAAGCCCAATACTTGTAAATAGTAGATAGATAAACCATCCACGGTAGCTTCTGGGGTCAAGCAGAGATCCATGCATATGGGAAGGGTATCATAAATTGTCCGGTTCGTCAGGTGTCTTGACTGTTAGTCACTGGCAAGACACCGATGGGAACAAGTTTTCACTCTGGTGGGCAAAATGGAAATGTGCTGGAGAAATGATAACCGCATAAGGTGAACGCTGACTAAAGTATGTCGACACATGCATGCCCGAAGGGTGTGCAAGCAGATGTGTCAGAACACCATTAGTAGAGAAGGGTGTGCTCGTATATTTGAAGGAAACTGATGTGGGAGTTTCTGGTACAAGGTACACGCTACCTGAAAGTCTATGCAAGAACTCCCCTACTCCAACAATCAATCCTCTCCAGACCTTAATTGAGTAAAAGTGTCAGGCTTAACAATATTATGTTTTGCCGCTTACTTTACTCATAGATTGATATGAACTTTTGGCGATAAGTTTGAAGTTGTTCAGTGCGGTCGCAACCATGGGATCGATCTTCCTAGGGGTGCTCCCATTACACTTATGCAATACGGTCACCGCTATACCCAGAAGCCACGGTTTTCCAAATGCCAGAAGCAGATAGTACGCTACCACTCGGACGGGCGGAACCAATAGAGGACATTACCTATGAGGCAATAGCAGGATTCCCAATGCCAGGACCGGATAGGCTATCACCTATTAGACGCGCAGAGCGATTAGAAAGCCTCACCAATAAAGCAATAATTTCACTGATACCTCCACCAAGGAGTAAATATTGACAGGGACTTTACGATCTCTTGGAAAACAGCGAGCAGGATGACTAGCCTGAGACAACCAGAGGAAGTAAGATAGAAGACTGTAACGACCCAGCATACGTGAGCTATGGCAGCCGGAACCTACACCCATACAGGTAGCTCGGAGGCGAACTGGTAGGAACCGGCAGGCAAGTGAGTACTTGACCTACGGAGACCCGATGGCCCGGGCTCCGAGATGAGCAGACTTAGTGGACACAAGTATTTAGGTACATGGCTACGCCCAAGGTTGGTGTCAGCGTACTTAGGGACCTATGAAGGGCCAATACACAGCTAGGCTGGGTAACTAGAGAAAGGCCGAGTGTGTCTATCCCCGGAAGTGGGATAGATAGGGTAACAGGAGAAAATCCACTTGTCCACCGGACAAGATTACCCTACCCTCAGAACAGGGTTACCCTGCCTTGAGGCTTGGATTACCCTGTTCAAGGGCCTGAGTTACCCTACCTGCCAATACGAAGTCCCTCGGGGAGTTTGGGAAAAATGACTGGAATGTTTGTCACACGAAACCATGCATAATACTGGAATCTGGGGTTCCGGGAGATGCTATTGGGCGAGCTACGCAGCTACGAAGAAGCTGTAAATTGAAGACATTATTCCTATCATGCCCCTCCGGCCCCGCCTTGAGGCCCGGACGTCATGGGCAAACGGTTGCGTAGTTGTGTGCAGTCTAGCAAAGGAGGATCTTTGGAGACCTGCTTGCAACACCGTATACGTTGCTGCCGTCCGGTCGACCGTAAGCTGTTCGCAGGATATATAAGGGGGCATAGGGTGGAAGGTGGAGTACCTCCTCCAAGTTGTTCGGAGTAAAACGGACCAAAACTGACGGAGTTAACGGGAGTTAACCGTGGGGGTCCCGAAGGTAGTCCCGGGTGGTGCCGGGACGACTGGGAACGTTTTGCACCTACCACGCCCAAGGATGTCCCCAACGCCATAGGCTCTGAGAGGGAAGTGCAGAGACACTAAAAGCATGATTCCTACCGCAGGTAAGGTGTATCCGAGGTAGTGGTCATGGGTAGCGCCCATTGGATCACTCCTGGACCACCGTACCCTGCGGAAGACACCGGAAGCCCGAGACTCGTAAATAGTAGATAGATAAACCGCTCACGGTAGCTTCCGGCGTCAAGAAGAAATCAACGCGCATGGGAAGGGTGTCATAGATAGTCTAGTTCAGCAAGGGGTCTTGACAGTTAGCCACTGGCAAGTCCCCGATGCGCAGAGGTTTTCACTCCGGCGGGCAGAATGGAAATGCGCCGCAGAAACGATATGCACATATGGTGAACGCCGACTAGAGCGGGTCGACACATACATGCCCGAAGGGGGTGTCAGGAGACGTGTCGGACCGCCCTTAGCGGAGAAGGGTGTGCTCGAATAGTTGGAGTAAACTGATGGGGGAGTTTCTGGCATAAGATAAAACTACCTGAAAGTCTATGCGAGAACTCTCCTACTCCAACAATCAATCCTCTCGAGACCTTAATTGAGTGAAGCGTCAGGCTTAACGATATTAAGTTTTACCGTCTACTTTACTCTTACATCTGTGTGAACTTTTGGCGATAAGTTTGAAGTTGTTTGGTGCGGTCGCAACCTTGGGATCCATCTTCCTAGGGGTGCCCCCATTACAAAGACGAGCATGATATCTTACAAACAATCAATGAAATGAGCGGGACATTCTGAGCACATATGGCTGCAGCCTACCGGAGAGAACCGATATCGAAAAAAGTCAATAAAAGCATGAACTCCACAGGAGATTTATCCTCCTACAAGGTTGCAAATGAAATGCTATGCGCAAACACCAGATATGGAGAAGACTGCCTGTATATTCCAATAGGCCCCACATAAGGAAATACAGCATTAAGGGAGTACGTCATGAGCGAAATCCACAACAAAGGCCATCACAGTTCTCAACGAAACTTACAGTACCCTACCAAGGATCTATTTTGGCCAGAAATGTGGAAGGACTTCAGAGTGTATGTGGCCCAATGCCACACCTGCCAGATAAGCATGGAACCCGCCAAGGTGTCAGAAGGAAAGGCTCAGACAATTGTCCTACCATCAGAAATTTTCGAATTGATAGCCACGGACTTTGCAGGACCCTTCCATAACTCATGGGGATACGACACAATCCGAGTTGCGATGGATAGGTTTTTCAGGATTCACATGGCTCATACCTACAACTAACCAAGTGATAGGAATAACAACCTGGGAACTTCTACGCAACAAAATATTTACACCACATGCCTATGCAATATTTTTAGTAAGCGATGCTGACCCATGTTTTGCGTCACACATGTGGAGACAGCAGTATCGATTGCTAGACATTGAGCATATCAAGGCGGCAGCAGGCCACCATGAAACAAAGACACAAGTTGAAAGGAAAATTCGAGAATTAAAAACAGCGCTTTGAAATCTAGTCAATGCAAGAGAAAACAACTGGTTTGATGCCATACGGGAAACAGCAGCATACCTAAATGCAGGATGGTCAGAAACTCTAGGTATGTCACCATATTAAGCTGTTTTTGGAAAAAACTACGCGCTACTCCCTCTAGCGAATTTCAAGAACTGTGCAGTACCAGCCGCCGACAAATTGTCGAACAGACATCAAGCAATCCGCGACATGGCACTTAGTGCTATCAAATTGGCGCGATTTAGGAGCCTGAGAATGGCAGCAAAATGGAGCACACACTATACACTGATAGGGAATGGTAACCTGTTATTGGTTTATAGAAGCCTTGTGGCAATGGAATTAGGATAATGCAAAATACTGCAACCGCGCTAGCGAGGACTGTTACAGATAATTGAATATGATGAACATACGCAAAACTACACCGTAGAAATAGACAGCAAACTGTACAGAAACCGAGAAGCAATATTCCATGCATCTACTGTGAAATAGTATCCCGCTAGCAACAATACTGTCTTCCCTGGAAGAAGTGATGCAAAGCCCCCTCCCAGCATGGTTAATAACATATCAGAATGGGGGGGGAGGTTATATGGGACCACAGGAGGTGTTATGACTGTGACCAGTTTCTGGTAAAATGGACGAGATATCCGGAAACAGAAAACAGCTCGGAACCCCCAGAAGGGTTAGAAAATACGATGGAACTAGTAAACCAATAGTGGGAGGAGAACAAACCAGAGGATGAGCTACCCCCTACAATAAGCCATATAACGGTAGTATGGAGCCCAACCCTGCCGCAAATACAACACCTCCGCCCAGACACAGATGAAAAAATACAAGATGGATTTTGGTCACCCCATTTTGAACACGATTTTGAAAGCAGCCAAGACAAGAATCGGGTCATGGAAGACGAAGCGGCATACCTAACTCAGCTGGCCGAGGCCAAGTACTGGGAATAACAAGGAAAGAAACAGACTATCCAACAGCCTTACGATGTCAAACAATGAACAAGTACCGTGGAGACTCCGCTATCAGCTAATGGGACTGTTGGTGGACTGTGATATTATCCCTAGACGATACCTTACACAGCGACCATTAATACATATATGCAACAAATGTCTAGAAATAACAACTGAATCAACAGGACCAATGAGGGGCGAAACAATGTCTAATATATGCTGCTTTGGAAGTGGATGGTACCTGAGCACAGAAACATGTGAGATGTGCATAGAGATGGAAGAAGCCGAAATTAGGGACCAGCCACCTTCCCCTGAATACTTAAATGAGTCTGACACCTAAGCGAGGTCAACAGTGAGACATAAATACAACCCACCATAACTCAAACTCCTCCGAAGAGAAAATACCACACTACCAGACCTCTAAACCAAAAGAAAAACCTTTACCATCTTACAAACCTTTACTCTCTTACAAACATTTACTCCTTACAAAATGAAGAGTTGTCGTCCGGCAAGGAAATAAGCATCAAGGGACAACACGGTGTTGTTGATGAACTACACCGCAGTGGACGAATTCCAGGAGAGGCATACTGCAAAATCTTTTACGTCGACAACTGTGATGATTGCGGAAAAATAGAGTTTGAAACGGAGGACTGGCAGGACCAGACAGTTCAAAATTACAGTGACCTGCAGGACTACCAGGAATCAGGTTGCTTTGTGCACGAAGCACCCTGCCAGGAGTGCCTGGAGAGATGGCTGGAAGGGGCGGAAAGGATGTTGTAGGACGAGATGAGATTGTTTCAGGATAGCGATGACTACGTGGACAGGTCCTATGGGGACTTTCCGGAGAATAGCGGGTTTACCAACCATTAGGATTTCATTAGGTTATTTTGTTTGCTGAACTGGTTATTTTGTTTTGGGAGTGTAACCGGTGCGGGTACCGTGTTGCTTTCATTCTTGGTTTCACCGTATCAGTTGATACTTATATTGTTTAGTGTGCTATTCATTGATACACAGCTTGTTTTATGTTTGGTGTCGCAGTATTGGCTGATACTGGTATTGTTTCGTGGACTATCGATTGATACACACCTTGTTTCATGTTTGGTTTCACAGTATCGGTTAATACTTGTATTATTTCGTGAGCTATTGGTTGATACGCACAATGTTTTGGAATACCGCTCATGCTTGAGATAAGCGATATGCCATATTTAAAGACTTCAGATTCCTGCAGTGGAAACGGCAGACTGTGACAGAACGTATTCTTAATATACTTGCTTGAACGGTTACTTCTTTGATCTCCTATTACATGTCCTTCGAAGACTCCTTTTGTAAGCAGGGCTTGTTTCTTGTTGATCAAGAAGCCATCTGCTCCTATTGTACCGCTACGCGACTAGGACCTGGCCCAAGCACATTACAAATTGTCGTAGAGCTCTCCGATAGCATCTATGCAAGAATCGCTCCATGCGGTGCTATGGCTACCAGACATGGGATTACCACCAGCACCGGAGTGATTGATGCAGCCTATAGGCGCAAGGTGTAAGTCCTATTAATTAACATGAAGGAGGAAAGCTATACGAACCAAAAAGGAGATCCCACAGACCAGACTATTATTGAAAATATTGCTACCATAGAGCTCCATAATGTCCGAGACCTGGACATGACGAAAAGAGGTGCGGGAGAATTCAGAAGCACTGGACGAGGAATCCCAAATGATAACAACCGCACCAAAATGATGGAAGAGTAAAACCTAAGAATATCTTTCATATCAGCAAAGGCCTTCAGTGAAATCTACCGGAGAGGAGAACAGATAGGAATGCTCAAATGGGATGAAGAAGATGATGGATCAACGATCACAGAAGCGTGGACTACTAGCATGCGAGTCACGGTGAAGGAAGAAGCCAAGAAGAAGAAAGTAACTCTGAGGCAACTGGTCCCGAAAGAATATCATGACTACCTCAACATATTCCCAGAAAAGGAAACAACGGATCATTCCTAACACAAGAGCGATGATTACCAGATCAAGCCAGAGGAAGGGAAGGTAGTATTACACATGAGATAGAGTGGCATAGTGTAATGGGCATGTCATGTAATCATTGGCAAAAGGTCACATGTTCAATCCCAGGGTCCACTGGAGTATTTGGAGAACGAGTTGATTTCTACCAATATGACGCCGGCACAAAACCATTGTTTATGCCACCACTGAAGGTCGCCAATGGAGGCATTTTCATTGAGTCCTCAGGAGGGGACTCGCAGCTACTCTGACAAGGTCAAGTGAACTAAATCAGTGCGTTGGTTGCAGAGATAAACGCATGCAAAGACCATGCCTGATGAGAGGATGAGGCCCAAGAGATGATCGTTGCCCATGCCCAAAAGCATGATGAGGTAGAGTCAGATAAGGGCCTACTACTTGAGAGATCAACCCTGAATGCAGTGAGGCCTAACCGCCATTGGCGTGGTAAGCCAGGAACATGATTCCCACAGGTTGACACAGATGGACTGGAAACCCACCTGTATTGATAAGTGTGTCACCAGAGCTGATCACTTCGTATGCAGAGAAAGGACCAGTAACTGATTGCCACAGGGAAAGGGTTCCAGTGACTATGATTAGCACGAATGCAGCGAACAGAGGGGTGGAACACTATCTCCGCCATTCGGGAAGTCAGAGCCAGGTGGGGTAAATGATTTCGGAGTCTACGAAGTTCGTATGGAAGAAAGGTGGGAGGAGTACATGGTCTGTGAACACCCGGATGGAGAATATAAATAGCGAGGTGCCTCCTATGCTTTTTAGACATCATCGGCAACAGAGAAGGGATCTTATCAATATATTCATTATATGATACACGTTTGTATTTTACTTCTACATTGACAACACGCATGAGCCTTCTTAGCAATTACTTCGTCACCTATCAGGCCTTAGTCCAGACTCGCTTGCCCTCAGAGTTAGCTACCACCTAACACTGTATTGATATCTTCTATACTACTGAGGCTCACCATCACCTCATTCAATGAGCCAGGAGGATTGCTTATCTAGCACCCTCCACCAGCTATCTCAAATCTCCCTCCAACGAAACCCACACATCTACGAGATCGAGTTTGATCTCAGCATAAGTGAAGTCTTCGAAGATGAGAATGTTCCCTTCTGGTTCACTGATCATGGGATCAAGTGGGTTCTCAAAAACCTCTACCTTATAGAACAAAAAGGCCCAATGTCACAACCAAGGATTGAAGAGTGAGCAGAGGATTCGAGCGATACTGACATGCTGCGCACTGAGAGATAGCAGAAACTGATCCGCACGTGCGGACCAGGCCAAGATAGCCCTTTTGCACTACCAGCGCCGCCTCCAGGAGGTGACATCCCGCCACAACGACTAGGTTCTCCACCCACACCTAGAAACCCGTCAGGGCCATCAACACCCAGAGGCCCAATCTGAAGTTTCACGCAGAGAGGAAGCGGACAGAGGTGGCGCTCTGGGACCCCAATCCCCTCAGGCACTACTGACTGGGGTGCCCTCGCCGGATACATTGGGACCCTGATCTGCCAATTGGACCGCAGCGTCACCCAAACCGAGAATGACCAGAGGGTCGCATATGGGACCATGTCTGACATGGGGAAAGAGATGTCAGAAGGCCTGCCTCAAGTAAGAGAGTGACTTCTCAACATGGGGAAGCTGGTGGGAGGGGAATTGGGACTTTGGCAAAATAAGAGTAGGAAAATAGAACGAGAAGTAGTGGCCGAGATCACCAGATTTAAGGGAGTGACCGAAGCTGCGCACACCCCCATGCATGCGCAATCGGAACAACAAGCAGCAGTAAGCAGATAACTGCACCAGGATATGGGACACACCATCCAAGAATCAGGGAGTAGAGATCAAGAGCTCTACAGAGGCCTGAATAAACTCTAGAAAGAGCTGCAGGAGGAAAGACAACCACGGAGGACACGTAAACTTCAGTTCGTTACAGAGCTACAGACCCATGATGAGAAAGTAACCAGAGGGCTCCAGGACATGTAGCAAAATATGACTCCGATGTTTGCCCAGTCGACAAGGGAAATGACCATGTTGGTCCAGACAGCATTGGGTTCGCACCAGGGGGGATCAACCCATGGCCGTGAAATGGGAAGAGGATGGTCAGGTCGCTCAAAACAAAACAAAGGGAAGGGACCTGCAGAAAGGAACACGTAGCCAGAGACCATACAGAGTGGCCAGGAAAGGATTGGGGTACCCTCCAATGTGGCGGGAGGAGTAGGAGACCTGGACCCCGGAGATGATGGGTCAGACAGTGGTGGGGAAGGACCAAGCTGCGGAGTGGGCGCGTTGCCCACGGGAAGGCTAAGGATGGCTGATCTAGAGGAAGAATACCAGACGATGTAGCAGTTGGCTAAGGGGTTGGCCCAACAAACTGCGTAGCATCAGAAGACGCCTGCTGAACCTTTATTCATATACAAAGCAAAGTCCTACCGGGAGATAATAACCTGTCTACAGGCGTGCCAGGACTACTTTAGCAGAAATCCCATGCTGTGGATAGAGGATAAAGACAGAATTATAAGCCCCTTTGGAAGAACAAAGAATAACGATGCGACACCCTTTAGCAACTAGTATAGAAAGAGGATGGAAGGGCTGGAAGGGTATGCCACTTGTCCTGTATTGCTAATGTGGAAACAGTTCTTCCATGAGATGGTCATGCGATTCTTACGGATCAATGAGGACCGGAAAGCCCAGGCAAAGATGGCAAAAATCAAGTACGAGAAAGATATTGACAAATACCTTCTCTAGACGGAAAACCTGACCATCAAGGCCCAGCTTCAGAGAACGGCATGCAGGAGGATGGTTGAGAACTGCCTACCGGAGGCAATATTGAAGTGGCTGTCTCATAAGAGATCCGACAGCGATGCCGAATGGTAGGAGTACCTTCGCGCTGTCGGCAACCGGGAGGAGGCTTTCCTCGATAGCGAAAGTCAGTGACGAGATAATCCATCCAGTTGGTTTAGTTCTTGCGGGCCATTGAAATGACAAGGGAAGGATAGAGAAAAGGAGCCGCAGCTCGGAAAGGAAGAAGGGCAACCTAGCAAGTTCCAGAGGAACATGGCACCTAGAACCTGTAAGTCAGCAAGGTTTACCCAGGCCAATAAGCTGACCGAGATGTCAGGGGTTGAGCATACCGACTGATAGAAAGCTTACCAAGGAATACTCCAAACACTGGATGACAGACGCCGGGAGAATAAAAGCAGCGCCCAGTGTGGACTCACCAACCACAAGTGGAGAGCTAGTCCGAAAGCAGCCATTGTCGCAACGATAGGGCAGCAGAAAGTAGGAAAGTCTAGGCCCCGAAAGATGGAGGTTCAGAATATTGCCCCAAGGCCAGTGGTGAACCAAACCCAGGTGCCATGAGCACCTAGACTTTGGGAGTTGTCAGATTGAGAAGCAGGATAGATCAGACAACTGGAAGCCTAGTATAAAAGCCACGATCTACGTTCCGAGCTAGGGCAACAGCTTATTCAAGAATGTCAGAGAACCGCACTGACTGGGTTCCGAGAGTGGCCAGGGACAGAAGTGTGAAGCGCACAAGAAGGTGTGTATAATAGAGAAAGTTAACCCATCTCAGGGGGACGCAATCAAGAATGACCACCGACCTAGATGCGGGACGGCATGACTTTATATTCCTCCCTGGGCAGAGAAGGTTCAAACACGGCATGCATGAAGAGGGGACTGTTGCGGGGAGCAACTTAGTGCACCCCGATGGTTTCCGCCAAAGGTCATGGACCAAAAAGGAGTCCGGATACTGGAGGAGCACCTGGAGGCGCTCTCCCAGTTTCAGGATGGCACCACAGGCGATGGCGAGTGGGTAGGCTGCAGGTTGTTAGGCGAGACAAGAGACAGCATGCTCACCGTAAATCATACACAACGGCAGGAGTCGAACACGTAAGGCTAGGTTAGAAAGGTCGCCCCCTCCTCTATGTACTAGTGGCATAGACAGGTATGATTAACTATCATTACTGAGGAGAAAAAAGGCACAAAAGCAGACACAGACCAGGGACTGAGTTTGTCTGAGAAGGCCTAAGTGGCCGAAATTGTGTGGGCACAATAACAAAGACCCAATATTATTGAAGGCCCTATACACAAATGTCTATTAAACAAAGACTGGGTAACCCTATAGGGGAACCAAAGGGACAGAAGACTCAAGTCCCAACATCTACACATTACGAGTGCCCAGAAGACATGGCCTATCTAAGAACAGAAGGAGAACAAGTCCAGATTCACACGTTATTAGACTGGGGCTCAGAGATCTTTATCATGCAAGAAGTGCGAGCCCAAAAACAGATCCTGGAAACAATACAGCATGAGACGCCAGTTAGTATGACTGGATTCGGTAGTGCACAATGCGAAAATGCGGGAGATGCTAGACGACCCCGATAAGGCTCGAAATTGGGGCTAACCGACCTTGCGTGGATATCACATGTGAAGTCATGAGCCAGGGGATCGATAACTTAATAATACCAGTTGGTTGCTGGCATCGCCGATACCCCTTATCTTTTATTTAGGATGCAACAAGATGGATGTTCCCGGAGGAGCAGTGTAAGCAACACCAGGAACAAGAAGGAGAAGGAATCTAGATTGATGTAACGACCCAGCATACATGAGCTATGGTAGTCAAAACCTTCGCCCATACTGGTAGCCAGGAGGTGAACTTGTAGGAACCGACAGGCAAGTAACTGCTTGACCTATGGAGACCCGATGGCCCGCGGTCCAATATGAACAGAGTTAGCTGACCAGGTACTTAGGTACCTGGGTACACCTGGAAAGTGGTGTCCACATGCTTCGGGCCCTCAGAAGAGGCAGTTACTCAAGTAGACGGGCAACTGGAGAAAGGTCAGAAATGTCTATCCCCGGCAACGGGATAGACATGGTAATAGAACAAAGTTATCTTGTCTGCCGGACAAGATTACCCTACTCTCAGGATCAGGTTACCCAGCCATGGGGCTTGGGTTACTCAGCCCAAAATCCTGGGTTACCCTACCTTTCAATATGAAGTCTCTCGGGGAGTTGGGGGAAAATGACCGGAAGGTTGGTCGCGCAAAGCAATGCGTAATACTGGAATCGGAGGTTCCGGGGGGTGCTATTGGGTGAGATACACAGCCCCGAGGAAGCTGTAAACTGGAGATATTATTCCTATCGTATCCCTGCGGCCCCAGCTTGAGGCCCCGACATCAGGGGTAAACGGTTAGGAAGTTGTGTACAGTCTAGCAAGGAAGGATCTTGGGCGCCCTGCCTGGAACACGGTATACGTCGCTGCCGTCCGGTCGACCGTACACTGTTCGCAGGATATACAAGGAGGCATCGAGTGGAAGGTGGAGCACCTCCGACAAGTTGTTTGGGGTAAATAGGACCAAAGCTGACGTAGTTAATCGCAGGTGACCATGGAGGTCCTGAAGGTAGTCCCAGGTGGTCCCTGCATGGCCGGGAGAGTTTCAGACCAACCAAGCCCGAAAGTGTCCCCAAGGCCGCAGGCTTTGAAAGGGAAGTGCAGAGACATGGAAGGCATGATTCCTACCACAGGTAGGTGGGTCCGAGATAGGGGTCATGGGTAGCGCCCAATGGACCCCTCCCAGATCACAGTATCGTGCAGAAGATACCAGAAGTCCAAGAACCGTAAATAGTAGACTTATAAACCACACACAGTAGCATCCGGGGCCAAGCAGAGATCAATACATATGGGAAGGGTCTCATAGATGGTCCGGTTCTTGCAGCATCTGGATTGTTAGCTACTGGCAAGAGGCCACTGTGCAGAAGTTTTCACTCCGGCGGGCCAAATGGAAATGTACTGCGGAAGCGATAATGGCAAAAGGTTAACGCCGACTAGAGTTTCTCGACACATGTATGCCCGAAGGGTGTCCTAGGAGATGTGTCGGACCACCCTGAGCGGAGAAGGGTGTGCTTGAATATTGGGAGCAAACTGATAGGGAAGTTCCTAGCATAAGATAAAACTACCGAAAACTCTGTGCAAGAACTCTCGTGCTCCAACAATCAATCCTCTCGAGATTTTAATTGCGTGAATGGTCAGGCTTTGCGATACTAAGTTTTACCCTTTACTTTACTCTTATGTTGGTGTAAACTTTTGGTGATATGTTTGAAGTTGTTGGGTGCGGTCACAACCTTGGGATCCATCTTCCTAGGGGTGCCCCCATTATAGTATATCATTAAGGGACCTCCTCGCTTAACTCCTCTCCTGATTAATTGTCTCCCAACCTTTGGCACTGACCTTGCATGAATACTGGTAGCCTTGTCTAGAACAAGTAGCCCAGGGTGGAAAGGGCAATGGCTAGTAGTGAACTTCTTACCAGAATGAACACCAGCTTGGATTCTGACCTTGACCTTGACGGGAGCTCCGCCAAGACATTTCATGCCTCTCTTTTTACAGATGTTCGTGGTATTGCATGGGATGGCCACCAGTTGCTCTTGGAGGCCGCCCCTATTCAGTTACCTGATGAATGTCTTGATCTTATGATTACAGACCCTCGCACTGCGGCGCTTTCGCTTTTCCAAGACTCGACTCTTGTTCACAACATAAGCCGTGCCCTGCCAGGAGGTATCCCCTTCAGTCAATTCTCCCACAAGTTGGTCGAACCTTCCGTCGCCCGGGAGGTACCTAAGTCACTCGGTGAAGTCAAGCGAGAGATGAGAAACTGGAACAACCAGCAACAGCAGGTGTTCTACAAACAGATTGCAGCGGCAGTGATGGAATGGATGTAAGTGCAGCAGGAGGCACACCTACGAATGCTGAACGATCAAAAGCCTTGGAAAGATCATATGGCACCATTGGAGAAGGCCTTTGCCAGAGGGTATAGTATTGATGCTGAGAATGATGTCCTGATGATAGAGGCAGAGCCCCCACTTCTACTTGTCCATACCAAGAGTGAGAACTTCGGGATGGAATTGGCTATGAGAGCCAGACAGAAACAAGGGAGGGCATACTGAAGCCCTGCGGGGATACGCATATTGGAAAGCCTTAAGAGTGCTGGCTACGGCTACACCTCCTCCTTCATGAGAGCATCAATAGCATCTCTATCTATCTCCTCCTCGATCGCCTGCAGTCGCTCCCAGACCCCGGCGATTGGACCAACAGATGGACATTGTAGTAGGAAAAGGAGTTCGTAGCTGAAGGGTATCATGGGACCAGATACCCCTAACCCTACTCCTCATCTGAACCCTGCTCCTATCATCTCCCCAGCAACACTATCAGTTGCAACTCGTTTACCTCCCATCGCCGCCCCAAGACCCACACCACTGTCAGTCTCGTTGTCCACTCCGGATACCTTTCGTGCCACAGCCTTCCCCCCAGCCCTACTGGTTACCCCGGGGTTACAGCCATTACGCACGTTGTCAGCGGGGTTTTTTGAACAGGTAAGGCGCCAGGAAGAGCGGCCACGCATGGCTCCATCATGGCGGACTCCAATCACCGGACATTCGACATGTGCTTGTTCCATTACTTGGGCATCTGTGATTCCCTCTGCGCGCGCAAAAGCTACTCTTCCCTCTGGGCTCCACAAGAGCACACGTGGTGAGCCAGACAGGCAGGATGAGTTCTGTTTGTCAGGCTGCAAATTGGAAGCGACTCGCATGGGCTGGATTCATTACGACACATATGCGTGCAGGAAGGAACCGTGGACCCCGGTAAGGTACAGAAGAAGACAGAAGGAGGGGGATGGACAACCAACATGTAGGTATTGCGGGTCATGGAGGCACACTGGGCCCCCCATGCAACCCCTGAGCTGTCCAGAGCTTCAAGCATTTCTGGGATAACTCAGGCAGCCCATAACTCAACTTCGGAGAGTGGGCGACGTCCTGTTCCACCACTAGCATCAGTACCAACAGGGGCTAACTCCCCCAAGGATGGGAATCAAGATGGCCAGGAGGACTGGTTTGATGGGTATGACAGACCACGGGAGACCCCAGGTGGAAACACTGGAAGTAGTGGAGATGGAAATGTGCCAGTGGGTGGTGGTGCAGCAGGAGAGGGAGGATACCCAGGGGACCCTGACCATCACAGTTCGGATGAGGATAATACTGATTCCCTCCCTGATTTAACCTCCTTTGTCGGCACTCGCAAGTATGACAGGAGCAATGAGAAGAAAGGACGGTGGGACGGCTGGGCTCAGAAGTTGTCAATAAAACTAGGGAGCACATTGACCTCCTGGCCATCCTCCAGACAGCGGCAGAAGAAGCCGGAAAAGCTTAGTGGCATTCCAGCGGTCCAGGAAAAGGTTACCGAACAGGCTGGTGGGTTGAAATAGTCAGCCCCGGTGAGCGAGCCCTTGGGTACGGACAAGTGGCTGAAGAGCATCAAAGCACCACCTCTGGCTTCCTCATCAAAGATACTTGAAGTCTGACAGGTATTACCTCAAATTATGGAGGTTGATACAGCCGTCTCACAATACGTCAGAACCCATTCTACGTAAGGAGTAACTTGAGTGACCCATATCCATAGACCCTAGAGCGATGGTTGTAAGGAACCCCATATAACGACCCAGCATACATTAGCTATGGCAGACGGAACCTATACCCATACAGGTAGCCAGGAGGCGAACTGGTAGGAACCGGCAAGGAGGCACGTGCTTGACCTACGGAGACCCGATGGCCTGGGCTCCGAGTATGAACAGAATTGGCTGGTTAGGGACTTAGGTGCCAGGATACAACCGGGAGCAGTGTCAGCGTACTTAGGGACTTCTCCAGGGGCAGTTGCTCCGCTAGGCAGGGTAACTGGAAACAGGTCAAAAATGTCTATCGCAGGCGATGGGATAGACCGGGTAACAGGGAAAAGTAATCTTGTCCGCTGGACAAGATTACCCTAGCCTCGGGATCAGGTTACCCAGCCCTGGGCTTGGGTTACCCTGCCCAAGGTCCTGAGTTACCCTACCTTTCAATACGAAGTCCCTGGGGGAGTACGGCAAAATTGACTGCAATGTTTGTCACGTAAAGCCATGCATGACACGGGAATCTGGGGTTCCGGGGGTTGCTATTGGGCGAGCTACGTAGGTTCGATGAAGCTGTAAATTGGAGACATTATTCCTATCATAGCCCTCCGGCCCCGCCTTGAGGCCCGGACGTTATGGGCAAACGGTTGTGTAGTTGTGTGCCGTCTAGCAGAGAGGAATCTTGGCAGACATCCTAGCAACACCGTTTACGTCGCTGCCGTCCAGTCGACCGGGAGCTCTTCGTAGTATATACATGGGGGCATAGCGTAGAAGGTGGAGTACCTCCTCCAAGTTGTTTGGAGTAAGACGGAGCAAAGCTGACAGAGTTAATGGGTGTTAACCATGAGGTCCCGAAGGTAGTCCTGGGTGGTGCCGGGGCGACTGGGAGGGTTTTACACCTACCAAGCCCGAAAGTGCTTCCCACGCTATTGGCTCTGAAAGGGCCATGCAGTGAGACGAAAAGGATGATTCATACCACCGGTAAGGTAGATCTGAGGTAGTGCTCATGGGTAGCCCCTATTGGATCACTCCGGGACTGCCTTGTCCTGCAGAACACACCGGAAGCCCGAGACCCGTAAATAGTAAATAGGTAAAGGGCTCATGGTAGCCTCCGGAGTAAAGTAGGGATCAATGCATATGGGAAGGGTGTCATAGATAGTCTTGTTCATGAGGTGTCTTGACTGTTAGCTACTGGCAAGACACAGATGCTTAGAAGTTTTCACTCCGGCGGGCTAAGTGGAAATGCACTGCAGAAAGAATACCCGCATAAGGTGAACACCGACTAGAGTGTGTCGCCACATGCATGCCTGAAGGGTGTGCCGGGAGACGTGTCGGACCACCCTTAGCGGCGAAGGGTGTACGCGAACGGTTGGAGTAAACTGATGGGGGAGTTTCTGGCACAAGATAAAACTACCTGAAAGTCTATACGAGAACTCTCCCACTCCAACAATCAATCCTCCCAAGCCCTTAATTGAGTGAAGCGTCAGGCTCAACGATATTAAGTTTTACCGTTTACTTTACTCTTACCTTGATGTGAACTTTTGGCGATAAGTTTGAAGTTGTTCGGTGCGGTCGCAACCTGGGGATCCATCTTCATAGCGGTGCTCCCGTTACGGTATATTGGTAAGTGAGCTCCTCGCTTAACTGCTCTCCTGATTTACTGTTTCCGACCTTCAGCACTGACCTTGCGTGAATACTGGTAACCTTGTTTAGAACAAGTAGCCATGGCTGGAAAGTGCACTGGCTAGTAGTGAACTTCGAACCAGAATGGAATCCAACTGGGATTCAGACCTTAAGCTTGACGAGAACACCCCTAAGATGTTTTTCATGCACTGATTTTTGCCGCTGTTCACCGTATCGACTGTGATGGCCACCAGCTGCTCTTGGAGACCACCCCTACTCAGTTACCCATTCAATGTCTTGACCTCTGGATTACAGACCCTCGCACCATGGCGCTTTTATTTTTCCAAGACCCTAAACAAGTTCACAACATGCTCCCTCCCCCGCTGTACAGGGTTCTCTTTAGCGAGTTCTCCCACGAATTCGGTGAACCCTACATCGTCTGGGAAGTATCCAAGTCACTTGCGGAAGCGAAACTGCAACCGAAGAACTGGAACACCCAGCAGCAGCAGGTGTTCCGAACACTGATCACTAAGGCAGCGGCAGAATTGATGAAGGTGCGGCAGGAGGCATACCTGCTAACGATAAGGGATCAGTAGGCATTGAAGACTTGGATGGCAGTCTTGGAACAGGCTTTTGAAGGAGGGTATAGTATTGATGCCGAGAACAATGTGCTGATGTTAGAGGCTGCGCCCCCACTCCTGCTTGTCCATACCAAGCTGGAGAACTTCGGCATGGAGTTGGCCATGAGAGCCAGAGATGACCAGTGGAGGGCATACCCGAGCCCAATCGGTATACAGATGTTGGAAAGCCAGAAAGGTGCGGGCTACAGCTATACCTCCTCCTTCTCAAGAGCATCTAAAGGCTCCCTGTCGGTCCCCCCCTCAATTGCCCCCTGTAGGTCAGGCAGCCCAACGGTTGGGCCAACTAATGGATGTCGAGTAAGGAAAAGGACCTCCAAGCAGAAGCGCCTCACAGCACCAGATACACCTGACGCTACTCCTCGTCTGACCCCAGCTCCAAACATTTCCCCCACAACACCTTCAGTTGCAACTCCTGTACCTCCCAGCGCCCCCCAAGACCCATACCTCTGCCAGTTTCGTTGCCCACTCCAGATACCTGCCCTGCCACATCATTCCCACCAGCAGCATTGGCTACCCCAGGGTTCCGACCACTGCGCGCAGCGTCACCTGGTTTCTTCGAACGGGTGGGACGCCAGGAGGAGCCAACACCCATAGCGCCGTCACGGGGGACTTCAATCCCCGGACCTGGAACGCCTGCTCACTCCATTCCTTGGACACCGGTCATCCCCACAGTACCCACATAGCCAAGCCTTCCCGCCAGTCACCCCACCCTCACCAGTGGTGATTCGGACAGCCAAGACAAGTTTTGTCTATCAGGCTGTAAGTCAGAAGAGACCCGGATGGGGCAGATTCATTACCACTCCTATGGCTGTAGGAAGGGACCACGGACCCTGGTGAGACATAGAAGGAGGCACAAAGAACGAGATGGATGACCAACATGTGGGTACTGTGAGTCATGGAGACACGCTGGCCGCCCGATGCAAGCCTTGAGTTGTCCAGAGTTGCAGTCCTTTCTATGGATAACACAGATGGCGCCCAACCCAACTCCTGAGAGTGGGCGACGCACTGTTCCACCACTCCCATCAGGACCATCAGGGGCCAACCCCCCGTAGGATGTTAATCAGGATGGCCAGAAGGAACAGTGTGATAGGTACGATAGACCCAGGGAATCCCAAGGTGGGAACACCGGAGGTAGTGGGGACGGAAATGCCCTACTGCCAGGTGGTACGGCGGGGGCGGGCGGACATCCAGGGAACTCTGACCCTAATACCTTGGGTGATGATGACAATGGAGATTCTCCCCCGGATTTGACCCTCTTCCTGGGTGCTCGCAAGGACGACTGCAGCAAGGAGAAGAAACGACAGTGGGATTGCCAGGCCAAGAGGCTGGCGAGGGCCCTGAAGGGGACTGGTTCGGCTTCTAGGCCAACACCAAGACACCAGCAGAAGAAGCTGGAGAAGCAGAGTGGTATCCCTCCATTCCAGGGGAAAGTTACACAACTCGGGAGCGTCTTGACCTTGGTAAATATCAAGTTTGAATACCTTACGGATTAGAAGTTAACCGACGTGGATAAGGTGAACTTGGTGATCCTCCTTCTTGAAGACTGCGCCCGGGCATGGTATCTGGGGTTGCATGGACACATTAACAGGGAAGCCACCAAGCGCACTGGGGTCCCTGTCAAAGGCAGCAACCCCTTACGGACATGGAAAGAGTTCCGAGAACGGCTGGAACGAAGTTTCGGCGGAGACCACGCGGAGGGAGATCGATCCCTGCTCGAATGGCGAGACCTTGTGATTAAGCCCCATCCCATCGATGAGTACCTGGTTAAGATAATTGATTATATGTATAAGCTCAGCTATACAGATCCAGTACAGGTACGGGACAAGGTTTGATCAGGCATCACGCAGGAGGTGCGGGATGCGTGGGCACTTAAGAAGCCCGATCCAACCGAGCTGAACGAGTACCTTGATCTTCTCCGCAAGGTCAGGCACATGCTGGAGGACAATAACCGGCTCACTGACCGCGTCATCCACCCAACCCCCAGCTCTCAACCCACTAGGAAGAAGGAGTATAGATCCTCGGCATTGGGCAGGTTCAAGAAGCAGGAACAAGGTGTGGGCAGACCAAACCAGAGGTCTACCAAGCCTACTAATTTCAACGCAGGGAAACAGGCAAAGCCGGCGACTTCTAAGTATACAATAGCACATAAGGAAATCCCGTCGACTTTGACCGAACGCCAGAGGAAGCACAACCAGTGCACCAAGTGCGGTCAAACAGGTCACTTTTGGAGAAAGTGTACCGCGACGGCCCCAGTCGTTAGTTCATCCAAATAGGTCCGTGGGTTGAGACGGTCAGCCCTGGTAAGCGAGCCCGCAGGAATGGACAAGCGACTGAAATGCACTGAAGCACCCCCTCCGGCTTCCTCGTCAAAGATACTTGAAGTCTACCAGCCATCACCTCAGATCATGAAGGTTGATAGTGACGGCTCAGAATAGGTAAGAACCCATTCTGCTTAAGGTGTAACCTTATTAACCCACAGCCATAGACCCCTTAGGGATAGATAGACATGAGCCACAGAGGTGGCTTCGGAGATGGGTAAGTACCCCTCTACCGCATAAACCACCCTGGTACCGACTACACCCAGGTGGTGTGGGCAGGTAGATGTTGCGGGCCGTGCACGGTGGGCTAGGCTATCTCTCCTTTGTTAGGTTTCGGTTATTTCCTTTGTTCTAATTATACGTATTCCTTTCAGGATTTCGTTGGCTCGATGGGCAAGTTATACGACATTATTTCAGTTGAGACTGGGTGAGGTCCTGCTCGAGGAAGACACTCGACGTTGGGGAAGCTAGGCTGCTTCGTTTAGAACCGGTCCGACAGCGGACTTCTACACACCTTGGGAAAAAATTGTTATGTTTAGTACAAGCGGAATTGGTTCAGGCTAGAGTTGATCAAATAAATAGCGGTATTTTCAAGTTTCCCTGAGGAGGGTTTAGTACACGAAATCATGCTGGCGTGATAGTACACACCCTGGTTATTGATAAAAGACGAATTCCTATCTCTTAACGTTTACCGTCCCATTGTGGCTGCTCTGGTGTCAAAAGCCAAGAGACTAAAAGGAATTACTAAGACGAGATGACTGAGTCACCAAGACAAGACAAGAGGCAGAAGCGTGACAACTTGCCTCGTCATACCAAGTCTATCCACCTACGGGTCAAGTTGAACAGGAAGATAGTAGCTAGACGGGTAAGCGTGGAAGCGCTCCTGCTACTCGATAGTGGAGCTACTGGGCCGGTGCTTAGTGGCTGATGGGTTAAGCAGACTCAGGCACCTTGTATACGATGAAAGGTACACATGCCGATAAGCGACGCCAGTGGTAATCACAGTCCTGGGTCAGGTCTACACTATACCAAGTCATTAGAGATAAGGATAGGTGACTACCACAATGAGATGCACTTCGAAGTCGCAGATATGACCGACACTAAGGTGGATGGGTACCTACCTATGTCTTGGTTGAGAGACCATAACCCAGACATGAATTGGAAGACTGGATCACGAACCTGGTGCTCAGATTTCTACAAGGCTAACTGCCTGGCAGAGCAGGGGCGGTTAGTGTTCATGGCCAATAAAGAGTTACTAGACAAAGACACTGGTAATGTGAACCTATTGGGAATTGTGCAATTCTCCGATGAGGAAGGTGCCGACATTGCGCCTAAGCTACCCCTCCAGTATAAGGACTATGGCAATATCTTCAGTCAAGAATGGATTGAGGCGCTACCGGAGCATGTGAAGTGCAACGAGACGATCGAGTTGCAACCTGGAACTCAACCTCCTTTTGGGCCTGTCTATCCGTTATCGGAGAAGGAGCTTAAGGCACTGCAGGATTACCTCTATGACATGCTGCGAACTGGAAAGCTACGCTGATCCAGTTCCTGGGCAGCAGCCGCTATCCGCTGCGTGCCAAAACCAGATGGCACATTAAGACTGATAATAGATTACCGAGGGCTGCACAAAATCATGGTGAAGAGCAAGTATCCTCTACCGTTGGTGAATGAACTGCGAGATAGGTTAGGCAAAGCCGTTGTGTTCACCAAGATGGACTGGAAGAACGGCTACTACCTCCTGAGGATGGCAGAAGGTGAGGAATAGAAGATGGCCTTGTGGTGCGGATATGGACTGTATGCATACACAGTCTTGCTGTTTGGGTTGTGCAATGCCCTGGCAACTTTCCAAAGGATGATAAATGAGGTCCTTTGGGATCTCATGGATGATGGAGTCGTCGGGTACATGAATGATATCCTGATCTACTCCGGAACTATGGAAGAGCACGTCGTGTAGGTGAGATGGGTGATGGAGAAATTGCGGAAAGCTGGATTATGTGTAAGCATGCAGAAGTCCAGTTTCCACCAACGGGAGGGGGAATCCCGCTGATACAAGATCTCCGATATGGGGATCTCTATGTTGTCGGGGAAGCTGCAGACAATTAGGGATTGGGCACCTCCGACATGCATCGTCGACGTTCAAAGCTTTATGGGCTTTGCAAACTTCTATCGTCTGGTCATAGAAGGTGTCAGCAAGGTAGCGAAACCTCTGATGGACTTGACAAAGAAGGATGTCCGATGGGAATGGACACCTGTGTGTGCCCAGGCCTTCAACTATTTGAATGAACCATTCACGTCCAAAGCTATCCTAACACCTTTTGACCCTGAACGGCCAACCCGGCTGGGGACCGACGCGAGCGAGTTCACATTTGGAGCCATCCTCTCCCAGTTCTATGCCGAGGAGAGATAGCATCCAGTGGCCTACCATAGTAGGAAGTTTCACCCAGTGCAGATAAATTATGATGTCCACGACAAGGAAATTACTGCCATCGTGGTGGTGTTCAAGGAATAGGAACCTTTGCTGCGCTCGGTAACGGACCAGTTGGTGGTCTATACGGATCATAAGAATTTGAAGTACTGCAATAGTACCAAGGTCCTTAACCGAAGACAGCACCGCTAGGCTGAGTTCCTGCAACCGTTTAAGTTCAAGGTGGTTTACTGAGAAGGGTGGTTAAATGAGAAGGCAGATGCTTTGTTGCGGTGTAGGGACTACCACCCTGAAGGGGGGAGTCATTTTCCGCCACTGTGATTTTTTCGCTGCGGGCAGTGGGTTGGGAGCCAGGAATGGGACATCTTGCGACCACAAGTGTTGCAGGTGTGCTAAGGATTTCGGCTTCAGTCGTCCTTTTTGGATAAACTGGTGGTAGCGATAACCGAAGGTCAGGAATACTTGGGTATCCTGAAGGCAACGGCTGCCGTTGACAAAGAGGTGGACCGACATTTGGCGACGGAAAAGGGCTTACTCCTGTACAAGAACAGGTGGTATGTTCCCAAGAGTCAGAAGCTGCAGCAGACAATTGTGAAGGCAGAATATGACTCCTGAATCGTGGGACAATTCGGGACTTACAAGACCATTAGCAGGGTTAGGGCTAACCTCTACTGGTCTAAGATGCATGAGCACATCACTGACTACGCGAAAACATGTGATGCGTGCCAAAGAAATAAGTCCATCAGGCACAAGAAGTTCACGCTGCTGGAACCTATTGATGTTCCTATGTGGCCGTAGACCACGATTTCAATGGACTTTATTGTAGTGCTGCTAGAGTCCGAAGGGTATACCAAGATCTGGGTCATAGTGGACAGATTCTCGAAAATGGCCCATTTCATACCCCTGACCATGGAGGTACCTATTAAGGGGCTTGCCTTGATAGTCCGGAAGGAAGTTTGGTGACTTCATGGACTCCCAGAGTCAATTATCTGCGGTCAAGAGAGCCGATTCACATCCAAGTTCTAGATGAGTCTAATGCACTTGTTGCAAGTGAAACTAAACGTTTCGACTGCATTCCCCCCTGAGACTGATAGGGAAACCGGGAGGGTTAATTAGACACTGGAGCAGTACTTGCGTAGTGACCGTTCCTACCCACCGGATGATTGGGTTTCACAGTTACCCCTTCCCGAGTATGCGTACAATACCTGGACATCAGAATCCACCAGGTTGTCACCATTTGAGATCAACTATTGGTTTAACTCAAGGACAAACTGGTCAGGTGACGGATCCGATACTCCAGGAATACACCCTAGCAGTGAGCTCTTGGTCAAGGAATGGGAAGGAACCAGGGAAGAGATTCGAGAAACGATTCAACAGGGACAAGAAAGGCAATGGAAATGGCACGACCAGAAAAGGTTGCCATCACCAGGGTATGTTACCATAGAGGATATGAGCGCTGGGCTGGCGAAGAAAGCGGACTGGGTGATGTTAAAGCGAAAGAACATCCGCACCAAGTGTCCGACTGAGAAGCTGGACCAGGGGATGTTTGGCCCTTTTGCGGTCAAACATCGAGTCGGTAACCGAGCCTACGAACTACAACTGCCCACCAGACGGAGCATCCACCCGGTTTTCAATGTCACATTGCTCGAACCCTATCGTGAGGATGCGGTAGGAGGTAGGGTCAAGGAAGTCCCTACCCTGGAACTTGTAGACAAAGAGCGGGGCTACATTATCAAAGCTGTTGTGGACAGCCGATAGTACGGAGGAGCGAAGGCGAACTTTCCGGCGCACTTCGTGAAGAACCTGGTTTCGTGGGAAGACTACGCAGCTGAGGAGAATCCATGGGAGCCCTATGAGATGCTAGAAGAGACAGGCTTACAGACCATTCGGGATTTCCGCCAAAGATATCCGTCCAAGCCCAGGGACCATAGGGTCTGGGGGAATCCAGTTGTGGAAACAGGAGACGACGCTAACGGTCCAGGACCAGCCATAGGGAAGAGGGGAGTGGTGTAACGACCCAGCAGACATGAGCTGTGGCAGATGGAACCTATACCCACAGAGGTAGCCAGGAGGAGAACAGGTAGGAAGCGGGAGGCAAGCAAGCGCCTGACAAACGGAGACCGGATGGCCCGGGCTCCGAGTATGAACAGAATTGGCTGGTCAGGGACTTTGCTACCTGGATACACCTGGGAGGAGTGTCAGCGTACTTAGGGACTTCTCCGGGGGCAGTTGCTCAGGTAGGCCGGGTAACTGGAAACAGGTTAGAAATATCTATCGCCGGTGACGGGATAGACAGTTTAACAGGGAAAGGTTATCTTGTCTGCTGGACAAGGTTACCCTACGCTTGGGATCAGGTTACCCTGCCCTGGGGCTTGGGTTACCCTGCCCTGGGGCTTGGGTTACCCTGCCCAAGGTCCTGAGTTACTCTACCTTTCAATACAAAGTCCCTCGGGGAGTTCGGGAAAATTCACTGAAATGTTTGTCGCGCGGAGCCATGCGTGATACTAGAATCTGGGGTTCTGGGGGATGCTATTGGGTGGGCTACGTAGCTTCAAGGAAGCTGTAAATTGAAGACATAATTCCTATCATACCCCTCCGGCCCCGCCTTGAGGCCCGGACGTCATGGGCAAACGGTTGTGGAGTTGTGTGCAGTGTAGCAAAGAGGAATCTTTGCAGACATGCTTGCAACACTGTATACGTCGCTGCGGTCCGGTCGACCGTACGCTGTTCGCAGGATATATAAGGGGGCATATGGTGGAAGCTGGAGTACCTCCTGCAGGTTGTTTGTAGTAAAACGGACCAAAACAGACGGAGTTAACGGGTGGTAACCGTGGGTGTCCTGAAGGTAGTCCCGGGTGGTGCCGGGGCGACTGGGGGAGTTTTACACCTACCAAGCCCAACCGTGCTCCCAATGCTATAGGCTCTGAAAGGGAAGTGCAGAGACACTAAAAGTACGATTCCTACCCCAGGTAAGGTAGATACGAGGTAGTCGTCATGGGTGCCGGACATTGGATCACTCACGGACTGCCGTGTCATGCGGAAGACACCGGAAGCCCTAGACCCGTAAATAGTAAATAGGTAAACCGCCCATGGTACCCTCCGAAGTCATGTAAGGATTAATGCATAGGGGAAGGACGTCATAGATAGTCTAGTTCATGAGCTGTCTTGACTGTTAGCCACTGGCAAGACACCGATGCGCAGATGTTTTCACTACGGCAGGCAAAATAGAAATGCTGTGCAGAAACGATAACCGCATAAGGTGAATGCCGACCAGAGTGTGTCGACACATGCATGCCCAAAGGGTGTGCCAGGAGACGTGTCAGACCACCGTTGGCGGAGAAGGGTGTGCCCGATTGCTTGGAGTACACTGATGGGGGAGTTTCTGGCATAAGATAAAACTACCTGAAAGTCTATGCGAGAACACTGCTACTGCAACAATCAATCCTCTACAGACCTTAATTGAGCGCAGCATCAGGCTTAACGATATTAAGTTTTACCATTTACTTTACTCTTACATTGGTGTGAACTTTTGGTGATAAGTTTGCAGTTGTTTGGTACGCTCGCAATCTTGGGATCCATCCTCCTAGGGGTGCCCCCGTTACACCCCAGAAGTGGCTTCTAGGATAGCTAAGTACCGCTCTACTATATGAATGAGCCTGGTACTGCCTACACCCAAGGGGTGTGGGCAGGTAGATGTTGTGAGCTGTGTGCTGTGAAACAGGCGGTCTGTCCTTGGTTTGGTTTCAGGTTATTTCCTTTGTTCTGGTTATAAGCATTTCGTTCAAGAGTTCCTTCGCTCGATTGGCAAGTCACATGATATTATTTCGGTTGAGCCTGCCTGAGGTCTTACCACAGGAGACGCTGGACATTGGGGAAGCAAGCATGCTTCGCTTGGAACCGGTCCAACAGTGGACCTGTACCCACCCTGGGGATAATTGTTATCTCTAGTATAAGTGGAATTGGTTCATGCTGGACTTGAACAAATAAACGCAGTTAGTTCCAAGTTTACTGGAGGATGGTTTAGTACCCCAAATCATGCTGGTGTGATAGTAAACATTATAGCTATTGATAAAATGAATCCATATCCCTTGGAGTTTGCCAACCCGTTGCGGCTACTCTTATATTGAAAGGCAAAAGATCAAAATTAGTAAGCCAAGATGACTAACTCCCTATGACAACCACGAAGGCAGAAGTGTGACAACTTGCCTCATCATAGCACGTCTATCCACCTGCGGGTAAAGTTAGACTGGAAGACTGGAGCTAGACAGGTAAGCGCTGCAGTGCTCCTGCTACTCGATGGTGGAGCTCCTGGGCCGGTACTGTATGGCTGCTGGGTTCCGCAGAACCAGGCACCTTGTGTATGGCGAAAGGTACAGGTGCCAATAAGCGAGGCAAGCAGTAATCACATTTTCAGGTCATGTCTGCACTACACTAAGTCATTAGAGATGAAGATAGGTGACCACCATCAAGACATGCCCTTTGAAGTCACGGATATGCCCGACACCAAGGTGGATGGTTATCTACCCATGTCTTGGTTGAAGGACTGTAACCCCGATATATATTGGAAGACAGGATCACTAACCTGGTGCTCAGATTTCTACAAGACTAACTGCTTAGCAGAGCAGGGGAGGTTAATTTTCATGACCAAGGAAGAGTTACTAGCTGAAGACCCTAGTAATGTGTACCTGTTGGGAATTGTAAAATTTTCTGATGAGGAAGGTGCCAACATTACGGTTGTAACGGGGGCACCCCTAGGAAGATGGATCCCAAGGTTGCGACCGCACCAAACAACTTCAAACTTATCGCTAAAAGTTCACACAGATGTAAGAGTAAAGTAGACGGTAAAACTTAATATCGTTAAGCCTGACGCTTCACTCAATTAAGGTCTCGAGAGGATTGATTGTTGGAGTAGGAGAGTTCTCGCATAGACTTTCAGGTAGTTTTATCTTATGCCAGAAACTCCCCCATCAGTTTACTCCAACTGTTCGAGCACACCCTTCTCCGCTAAGGGCGGTCCGACACGTCTCCTGACACCCCTTTCGGGCATGTATGTGTCGACCCGCTCTAGTCGGCGTTCACCATATGTGCATATCGTTTCTGCGGCGCATTTCCATTCTGCCCGCCGGAGTGAAAACCTCTGCGCATCGGGGACTTGCCAGTGGCTAACTGTCAAGACCCCTTGCTGAACTAGACTATCTATGACACCCTTCCCATGCGCGTTGATTTCTTCTTGACGCCGGAAGCTACCGTGAACGGTTTATCTATCTACTATTTAAGAGTCTTGGGCTTCCGGTGTCTTCCGCAGGGTACGGTGGTCCAGGAGTGATCCAATGGGCGCTACCCACGACCACTACCTCGGATACACCTTACCTGCGGTAGGAATCATGCTTTTAGTGTCTCTGCACTTCCCTCTCAGAGCCTATGGCGTTGGGGACATCCTTGGGCGTGGTAGGTGCAAAACGTTCCCAGTCGTCCCGGCACCACCCGGGACTACCTTCGGGACCCCCACGGTTAACTCCCGTTAACTCCGTCAGTTTTGGTCCGTTTTACTCCGAACAACTTGGAGGAGGTACTCCACCTTCCACCCTATGCCCCCTTGTATATCCTGCGAACAGCTTACGGTCGACCGGACGGCAGCAACGTATACGGTGTTGCAAGCGGGTCTCCAAAGATCCTCCTTTGCTAGACTGCACACAACTACGCAACCGTTTGCCCATGACGTCCGGGCCTCAAGGCGGGGCCGGAGGGGCATGATAGGAATAATGTCTTCAATTTACAGCTTCTTCGTAGCTGCATAGCTCGCCCAATAGCATCTCCCGGAACCCCAGATTCCAGTATTATGCATGGCTTCGTGTGACAAACATTCCAGTCATTTTTCCCAAACTCCCCGAGGGACTTCGTATTGGCAGGTAGGGTAACTCAGGTCCTTGAACAGGGTAATCCAAGCCTCAAGGCAGGGTAACCCTGTTCTGAGGGTAGGGTAATCTTGTCCGGTGGACAAGTGGATTTTCTCCTGTTACCCTATCTATCCCACTTCCGGGGATAGACACACTCGGCCTTTCTCTAGTTACCCAGCCTAGCTGTGTATTGGCCCTTCATAGGTCCCTAAGTACGCTGACACCAATCTTGGGCGTAGCCATGTACCTAAATACTTGTGTCCACTAAGTCTGCTCATCTCGGAGCCCGGGCCATCGGGTCTCCGTAGGTCAAGTACTCACTTGCCTGCCGGTTCCTACCAGTTCGCC
Organism: Tuber magnatum; assembly: GCA_003182015.1. Taxonomy (NCBI): domain Eukaryota; kingdom Fungi; phylum Ascomycota; class Pezizomycetes; order Pezizales; family Tuberaceae; genus Tuber; species Tuber magnatum. The sequence goes on from PYWC01000064.1 coordinate 764,676, forward strand.
TCCGGGCTACCTGTATGGGTGTAGGTTCCGGCTGCCATAGCTCACGTATGCTGGGTCGTTACATCACTCCCCTCTTCTCTACGGTCCGTCCCGGACCGTTTAGCGTCGTCTTTTGTTTCCACGACTCGATTCCCCCAAGACCCGATGGTCCCTGGGCTTGGCCGGATATCTTTGGTGGAAATCTAGCATGGCCTGTAAGCCTGTCCCTTCTAGCATCTCATAGGGCTCCCATGAGTTCTCCTCAGCTCCATAGCCTTCCCATGAAACCAGGTACTGGACAAAGCGCGACGGAAACTTCGCCTTTGTTCCACCATACCAGCGACTGTCCACAACAGCTTCGATGACGTAACTGGGCTCATTGTCCACGAGCTCTGGGGTAGGGATCTCCTTGATCCTACCCGATTCCGGATCCTCGCGATAGGGTTCCAGCAGCGTGACATTGAAAACCGGGTGGATGCTCCATCGGGTGGGCAATTGGAGTTCGTATGCTCGGGTACCCACCCGACGTTTGACCACGAAAGGGCCAAACATCCGGTGGTCCAGCTTCTCCATGGGACGCTTGGTGCGGATGTTCTTCCGGTTCAACATCACGCGGTCCGCTTTCTTAGCCCGCCCAGCAGCCACATCTTCCAAGGTAACATAGTCCGGGGATGGCAGCCGTTTCTGGTCATGCCATTTCCGCTGCCTTTCCTGTGCCCGTTGAATCGTTTCTCGAATCTGTTGCCAGGTTCCTTCCCATTCCTTAACCAAGAGTTCACTACTTGGGTGTATCCCTTGGTTGTCAGACACAACACCCGACCAGTTTGTCCGTGGGTTGAACCCATAATTGATCTCAAATGGTGACAACCTGGTGGATTCTGATGTTGAGGTGTTATACGCATACTCCGCAAGGGGTAGCAGCGAGACCCAGTCATCCTGTTGATAGGAACAGTAACTACGCAAGTACTGCTCCAGTGTCTGATTAACCCTCTCGGTTTGCCCATCAGTCTCTGGGTGGAATGCAGTCGAAACGTTTAGTTTCACTTGCAGCAAGTGCATCAGACTCATCCAGAACTTGGATGTGAATCGGCTATCTCGGTCGGAGATGATTGACTCTGGCAGTCCATGAAGGCGCCAAACCTCCTTCAGGAATATCAAGGCAAGCTCCTTGATAGGTACCTCAGTGGTCAGGGGTATGAAATGGGCCATTTTCGAAAACCTGTCTACTATGACCCAGATCTTGGTATACCCTTCGGACTCTGGCAGCGCGACAATGAAATCCATTGAAATTGCTGTCCAAGGCCGCATAGGAACATCGATAGGTTCCAGCAGCCCGAACTTCTTGTGCCTGATGGATTTATTTCTTTGGCATGCATCACATGTCCGCACATAGTCAGTGATATGCTCATCCATCTTAGGCCAGTAGAAGTTAGCCCTCACCCTGCCAATGGTTTTGTAAGTCCCGAAGTGTCCCGCGATTCGGGAGTCATGTTCTGCCTTCATGATTGTCTGCTTCAGATTCTGACCCTTGGGAACATACCACCTGTTCTTGTACAGGAGTAAGCCCTTTTCCGTCGTGAAATGTCGGTCGACCTCTTTGTCACCTGCAGCTGTTGCCTTCAGGATCCTTAAGTACTCCTGGTCTTCGGTTATCGCTACCCGCAACTGATCCAAAAAGGAAGACTTGAGCCGAAATCCCTGGCACACTTGCAACACCTGTGGTCGCAAGATGTCCCGTTCCTGGCTCCCAACCCATTGTCCGGGGCGAAAAAACGACTGTGGCGGAAAATCACTCCCCCCTTCAGGGCGGTAGTCCCTACGCCGCGACAAAGCATCCGCCTTCTCATTCAACCGTCCTTCTCGGTAAACCACCTTGAAGTTAAATGGTTGCAGGAATTCAGCCCAGCGGTGCTGCCTTCGGTTAAGGACCTTGGTACTATTGAAGTACTCCAAGTTCTTATGATCCGTATAGATCACCAACTGGTCCGTTACCGAGCGTAGCAAATGATCCCATTCCTTGAACGCCGCCACGATGGCTGTCATTTCCTTGTCATGGACATCATAATTAATCTCCGCTGGGTGAAACTTCCTACTATGGTAGGCCACCGGATGCCATCTCTCATCCTCACATAACTGGGAGAGAACGGCTCCTAATGCAAAGTCACTAGCGTCGGTTTCTAGCCGTGTTGGCCGTTCAGGGTCAAAATGTGCTAGGATAGGTTTGGACGTGAACGCTTCCTTTAAATGATTGAAGGCCTGCTCACATGCAGGTGTCCATTCCCATCGGACATCCTTCTTTGTCAAGTCCGTGAGGGGTTTCGCTATCTTGCTGAACCCTTCTATGAACCGACGATAGAAGTTGGCAAAGCCCATAAAGCTTTGAACGTCGACGACGCATGTCGGAGGTGCCCAGTCTTTGATTGTCTGCACCTTTTCCGACAACATAGAGATCCCCATATCGGAGATCCTATATCCGAGGAATTCAACCTCCCGTTGGTGGAAACTGGACTTCTTCATACTTACACATAGTCTAGCTTTCCGCAATTTCTCCATTACACGCCTTACCATCGCGACGTGCTCTTCCATAGTTTCGGAGTAGATCAGGATGTCATCCATATACGCGATGACTCCTTCATCCATGAGATCTCGAAAGACCTCATTTATCATGCTCTGGAAAGTTGCCGGGGCATTACATAACCCAAACGGCATGACCGTGTATTCATACAGTCCATATCTGCACCGGAAGGCCGTCTTCCATTCCTCACCTTCTGCCATCCTCAGAAGATAGTAGCCGTTTTTCAAGTCCAACTTAGTGAACACAACGGCTTTTCCTAACCTATCTCGCAGTTCATTCATCAGCGGTAGAGGGTACTTGCTCTTCACCGTGATTTTGTTCAGCCCTCGGTAATCTATTACCAGTCTTAATGTACCATCTGGTTTTGGCACAAAGAGGATAGGGGCTGCTGCTGAGGAACTGGATCGCCGTAGCTTCCCCGTTCGCAGCATGTCATTGAGATATTCCCGGAGTGCCTTAAGCTCCTTTTCCGATAACGGATAGATAGGCCCAAACGGAGGTTGAGTCCCGGGTAGCAACTCGATCGTGTGGTCATACTTTGAGTGCTCCGGCAAGGCCTCAATCCGTTCTTGACTGAAGATGTCCCCGTAGTCCTTATACTCAGGGAGTAGCTTGACAGTAATGTCAGCACCTTCCTCATCGGAGAATTGTACAATTCCCAACAGGTACACATTACTAGGGTCTTCAGCTAGCAACTCTTCATCGGTCATGAACACTAACCGCCCCTGCTCTGCCAGGCAATTAGCCTTGCAGAAATCTGAGCGCCAGGTTAGTGATCCTGTTTTCCAATCTATGTCGGGATTATGGTCCTTCAACCAAGACATAGGTAGGTACCCGTCCACCTTGGTGTCGGGCATGTCCGCGACTTCAAACCGCATTTCGTTATGGTGGTCGCCTATTCTCATGTCCAATGATTTGGTATAGTGCAGACCTGACCCCGGAATGTGATTACCGCTTGCGTCGCTTATCGGCACATGTACCTTTCGTCGGACACATGGTGCCTGCGTTTGTTTAACCCATCGGCTACTAAGCACTGGCCCAGTAGCTCCACTGTCGAGTAGCAGGAGCGCCTCAGCGCTTACCTGTCTAGCTCCAATCTTCCAGTCTAGCCTTACCCTCAGGTGGATAGACTTGGTATGGCGAGGCAAGTTATCACGCTTCTGCCTCTTCACTTGTCTTAGGGACTTAGTCATCTTGGCTTACTAATTCTGATCTCTTGCCTTTCGACACAAGAGCGGCCACAACGGGTCGGCAAACGTTAAGGGATTGGGAATCGTGTTATCAATAGCTAGGGTGTTTACTATCACGCCAGCATGATTTCGGGTACTAAACCCTCCTCAGGTAAACTTGATCATAGTATCATTTATTCAATCAAGTCCAGCCTGAACTAATCCCGCTTGTACTAACCATAACAAATTTTCCCGAGGTGGGTAGAGGTCCGCTCTTGGACCGGTTCCAAGCGAAGCAACCTTGCTTCCCCAATGTCGAGCGTCTCCGCGAGCGAGATCTCTCCCAGCCTCAACCGAAAATAATACCCTATGACTTGTCCGTCCCAGTAAAGAAATCCTGAAAGAAATACAAATAACTAGAACAAAGGAAATAACCTGAAAACCCACAAAGGAGAGATCACCCTGTCCACCGCATACGGCCTTCAACATCTATCTGCCCACACCACCTGGGTGTAGTCAGCATCAGGGTCGTTCATGCAGTAGAGGGGTACTTACCCATCCCAGAAGCCACTTCCGGGGCTCCTTTTCATCCATCCCGCAGGGGTCTATGGATACAGGTTATTAAGGTTATACCTTACGCAGAATGGGGTCTTACCTATTCTGAGCCGTCAGTATCAACCTCCATAATCTGAGGTGATGCCTGTCAGACTTCAAGTATCTTTGACGAGGTAGCCGGAGGTGGCGCTTCGATGCGCTTTAGTCGCTTGTCCGTACCTGAGGGCTCGCTTACCGGGGCTGACCGTTTCAACCCACGAGCCTGTTTGGACGAACTAACGACTGGGGACGCCGCGGTGCACTTTCTCCAAAAGTGACCCGTTTGTCCACACTTGGTGCACTGGTTGTGCTTTCTCCGACGTTCGGTCAAAGTCGACGGGATTTCCTTATGCGCCAGGGCATACTCAGAAGTCCCCGGCTTTGCCTGTTTCCCCGCATTGAAATTAGTAGGTTTGGCAGACCGCTGGTTCTGTCTGCCCGAACCTTTATCCTTCTTTTTAAACCTTCCGGAAGTTGAGGACCTATCCTCCTTCTTGTCCGTTGGTTGAGACCGTTGGACAGGGTGGATAACTCGGTTGCTGAACCGGGTGTTGTCTTCCAGTGTGTGTCCAACCTTCCGAAGAAGATCAAGGTAGTCGTTCAAGTCGGTAGGATGGGGCTCCTTCAGTGCCCACGCGTTCCTCACTTCTTGAGTAATGCCCGACCGTACCTTATCTCGTACCTGCACAGGGTCTGTATAGCTAAGCTTATACATATAGTCAATTATCTTGTCCAGGTACTCATCGATGTGATGTGGCTTCATCACTAGGTCTCGCCACTCAAGGAGGGATCGGTCTCGTTCCGCTTGGTCACCGCCGAAACTCCGTTCAAGCCGTTCCCGGAATCCTTTCCACGTTCTTAACGGGTTACTGTTATTAACTGGAACTCCGGTACGCTTGGCTGCCTCCTTATTGATGTGGGAGTGCAGCCCAAGATACCATGTTCGGGCAGTATCTTCTAGAAGGGGGATCACCAGGTTTACCTTGTCCATATCGGTCAACCTGCACCCAGCAAAGTACTCGAACTTAACCTCTACCAGCGTCAGGAAGCTGGCGAGTTCGGTGACCTTTCCCTTAAACGCCGGAATGCCGCTCAGCTTTTCCGGCTTCTTCTGCCGTTGTCTAGATGATGGTCGTGCAGCCGCCCTACTCCGTAGTTCCCTTGACAGCTTCTTAGCACGGCGGTCCCACCGTCGTTTCTTCTCGTCGCTCCAGTCATCCTTGCGAGCGCCGAGAAAAGGGGTCAAGTCGGGGAGAGAATCGGCATCATCATCATCCGAGCTATCATGGTCAGAGTCCCCAGGATCTCCACCTGCTCCCGTAGTACCACCGACAGGTGGTCCATTTCCACCTCCACTACCCCCGGTATTTCCACCTGGGGTCTCGCGGGGTCTATCATACCCATCAAACCTTTCCTCCTGGCCATCCTGATTCCCATCCTCGGGGGGGTTAGCCCCTGATGGTACTGATGCCGGTGGTGGAACAGGTCGTTGCCCACTCTCAGGAGTTGGGTTCGGAGCCGCCTGAGTTATCGCCAGAAACGACTGAAGCTCTGGACAACTCAAAGGTTGCATTGGGGGCCCCGCGTGTCTCCATGACCCACAGTACCCACATGTTGGTCGTCCGTCTCCCTCCTTCTGTCTTCTTCGGTGCCTTACCGGGGTCCGTGGTCCCTTCCTGCACCCGTACGTGTGGTAATGAATCCACCCCATACGGGTTTCTTCCGATTTGCAGCCCGACAGACAGTACTCGTCTTGGCTGTCCGACTCACCACTAGTGATCGTGGGGAGGATGGAGGGAAGAGTTGGTTTTGAGGGGGCAGAGGGAATCACGGGTGCCCAAGGAACGGAACGAGCGGGTGTCCCAGGTCCGGGGATCGGAGTCCCTCGTGATGGAGCCATGGGTGCTCGCTCTTCCTGGCGCCTGACCTGTTCAAAGAATCCAGGTGAAGCCGCACGCAGCGGTCGGTACCCTGGGGTAGCCGATACTGTTGGCGGGAAAGCTGCGACAGGGAAGGTATCAGGAGGGGGCAATGAAACTGGTAAAGGTGTGGGTCTTGGGGCCGCAATAGGAGGTACGGGAGTTGCAACCGACGGTGTTGCAGGGGGGTTAATGGGAGCAGGGGTCGGCCGAGGAGTAGGGTCAGGTGTATCTGGTGCTGTGATACCCTTTGGCTTGGACGTCCTTTTCTTAACCCGACGCCCATCGGTTGGTCCAATCGCCGGACTTCCTGAACGACTGCGGGCGATCGAGGAGGGGACAGACAGCGAGCCTGTTGATGCTCTTGTGAAGGACGAGGTATAACTGTATCCTTCCCCCTTGAGGCTTTCCAACATCCGTATGCCCACGGGGCTTAGGTACGCCCTCCACTGTTCATCCCGGGCTCTCATAGCCAGTTCCATCCCGAAGTTCTCCAGCTTCGTGTGGACAAGTGGGAGTGGGGGCGCCGCCTCTATCATCAGTACGTCATTCTCAGCATCAATACTATAACCTCCCGCGAAGGCCCTTTCCAGCGCTGCCATACGATCCTTCAATGCCTTCTGGTCTCTTAACATTCGCAGGTATGCCTCCTGCTGTACCTTCATCCATTCCACCGCTGCCGTAGTAATCTGTTTACGGAACACCTGCTGCTGCTGGGCATTCCAGTTCTTCAGTTCCCGCTTCGCATCCTCAATCGACTTGGATACCTCCCGGACGATGTAAGGTTCGACGAACTCGCGGGAGAACTCGCTAAAGGGTACTCCTTGCGGTGGAGGAGGGAGCATGTTGTGGACGAGGGCGGCGTCTTGGAAGAACGAAAGCGCCGCAGCGCGAGGGTCTGTAATCATAAGATCAACACATTCATCAGGTAGTTGAATAGGGGCAGCCTCCAGGAGCAATTGGTGACCGTCCCATTCAATACCGCGGACGTCCGCGAACACCGAAGCACGAAATGTGTTGGCGGAGTTCTCGTCAAGGTCAAGGTCTGAATCCGAGTTGGATTCCATTCTAGGTCGACGTTCGATACTAGCCATTGCGCTTTCCACCCTGGGCTACTTGTTCGAGACAAGGTTACCAGTATTCACGCAAGGTCAGTGCCGAAGGTCGAAAAACAATTAATCAGGAGAGGAGTTAAGCGAGGAGCTCGCTTAACGATATACTGTAACGGGGGCACCCCTAGGAAGATGGATCCCAAGGTTGCGACCGCACCAAACAACTTCAAACTTATCGCCAAAAGTTCACACAGATGTAAGAGTAAAGTAGACGGTAAAACTTAATATCGTTAAGCCTGACGCTTCACTCAATTAAGGTCTCGAGAGGATTGATTGTTGGAGTAGGAGAGTTCTCGCATAGACTTTCAGGTAGTTTTATCTTATGCCAGAAACTCCCCCATCAGTTTACTCCAACTGTTCGAGCACACCCTTCTCCGCTAAGGGCGGTCCGACACGTCTCCTGACACCCCTTTGGGGCATGTATGTGTCGACCCGCTCTAGTCGGCGTTCACCATATGTGCATATCGTTTCTGCGGCGCATTTCCATTCTGCCCGCCGGAGTGAAAACCTCTGCGCATCGGGGACTTGCCAGTGGCTAACTGTCAAGACCCCTTGCTGAACTAGACTATCTATGACACCCTTCCCATGCGCGTTGATTTCTTCTTGACGCCGGAAGCTACCGTGAGCGGTTTATCTATCTACTATTTACGAGTCTCGGGCTTCCGGTGTCTTCCGCAGGGTACGGTGGTCCAGGAGTGATCCAATGGGCGCTACCCACGACCACTACCTCGGATACACCTTACCTGCGGTAGGAATCATGCTTTTAGTGTCTCTGCACTTCCCTCTCAGAGCCTATGGCGTTGGGGACATCCTTGGGCGTGGTAGGTGCAAAACGTTCCCAGTCGTCCCGGCACCACCCGGGACTACCTTCGGGACCCCCACGGTTAACTCCCGTTAACTCCGTCAGTTTTGGTCCGTTTTACTCCGAACAACTTGGAGGAGGTACTCCACCTTCCACCCTATGCCCCCTTATATATCCTGCGAACAGCTTACGGTCGACCGGACGGCAGCAACGTATACGGTGTTGCAAGCGGGTCTCCAAAGATCCTCCTTTGCTAGACTGCACACAACTACACAACCGTTTGCCCATGACGTCCGGGCCTCAAGGCGGGGCCGGAGGGGCATGATAGGAATAATGTCTTCAATTTACAGCTTCTTCGTAGCTGCGTAGCTCGCCCAATAGCATCTCCCGGAACCCCAGATTCCAGTATTATGCATGGCTTCGTGTGACAAACATTCCAGTCATTTTTCCCAAACTCCCCGAGGGACTTCGTATTGGCAGGTAGGGTAACTCAGGTCCTTGAACAGGGTAATCCAAGCCTCAAGGCAGGGTAACCCTGTTCTGTGGGTAGGGTAATCTTGTCCGGTGGACAAGTGGATTTTCTCCTGTTACCCTATCTATCCCTCTTCCGGGGATAGACACACTCGGCCTTTCTCTAGTTACCCAGCCTAGCTGTGTATTGGCCCTTCATAGGTCCCTAAGTACGCTGACACCAACCTTGGGCGTAGCCATGTACCTAAATACTTGTGTCCACTAAGTCTGCTCATCTCGGAGCCCGGGCCATCGGGTCTCCGTAGGTCAAGTACTCACTTGCCTGCCGGTTCCTACCAGTTCGCCTCCGGGCTTACCTGTATGGGTGTAGGTTCCGGCTGCCATAGGTCACGTATGCTGGGTCGTTACAACGGTTAAGCTACTCTATTAGTATAAGGACTATGGGGATATCTGAAGCCAAGAATGGATTGAGGCATTGCCAGAGCACTCGTAGTATTACCACACAATCCAGTTGCAACCAGGGACTCAACTCCCATTTAGGCATGTTTATCCGTTATCGGAAAAGTAGCTTAAGACACTCACAAAATATCTTAACAAAATGCTGCGAGCGGGACAGCCATGGTGATCCAGTTCCTCTGCCGCAGCCCTTATCCACTTCGTGCCAAAACTAGATGGTAGACTAAGATTGGTAATGGATTACTGTGGGCAGAACAAAATCGCAGTTAAGAGTAAGTACCCGCTACTATGGATGAACGAACTGCAATATAGGTTAGGGAAAGCTGCTGTGTTTACTAAGTGGCACCTCAAGAACGGCTACTACCTTCTGAGGATGGCTGAAGCTGACGAATGGAAGACAGCCTTCCAGTGCAGATATGGACCGTATAAATACATGGTCATGGCATTTGGGTTGTGTCACCCTGTGGCAACTTTCCAGACCATGATAAATGAGGTCTTCCAGGACCTCATGGAGGAAGGAGTCATTGCGTATATGGATGGCATCCTGACCTACTCTGAAGCTATGGAAGAGCAGGTCGCAATGGTGAGCCGTATGATGGAGAAATTGCAGAAAGCCAGACCATGCGTAAGCATGAAAAAGTCCAGTTTCCACCAACGGGAGCAGGAATTCTGCGGATACAGGATCTCCAATATGTGGATCTCTATGTTGTCAGAGAAGGTGCAAACAATCAGGGATTGGGCACCTCCCACATGCGTCGTTGACATTCAAAGCTTTATGGGCTTTGCCAACTTCGGTCGTCGGTTTATAGAAAGTTTTGGCAAGATAGCGAAACCACTGACAGACTTGACAAAGAAGGATGTCTGAGGGGAATGAACACCTCCCTGTGAGCAGGCCTTCAACCATTTGAAGGAGGTGTTTACGTCCAACGCTATCGTAGGACATTTTGACCCGGAACGGCCAACCCGGCTGGAAACTGACACCAGTGACTTTACATTAGCAGCTGTCGTCTCCCAGTTCTGTGAAAATAAGAGATGGGATCCAGTGGCCTACCAAAGTGGGAAGTTTCACACAGCAGAGATTAATTATGATACCCATGACAAGGAGATAACCGCCATCGTGGCGGCATTCAAGGGATGGGATCATCTGCTATGCTCGGTAATGGACTGGTAGGTGATCTATACAGATTATAAGAATTTGGAGTACTTTAATAGTACCAAGGTCCTCAACCATAGGCAACACCACAGGGCTGTGTTCCTGCAACCGTTAAACTTCAAGGTAGTTTACTGGAAGGGACAGTTGAATGTGAAGGCAGATCCTTTATTGCGGCATGGAAACTACCACCCTGCAAGGCGGACTGATCTTCTGCCCCAGTAGTTTTTTCATTCTGGACAGTGGGTTGGGAGCCAGGAACGGGACATCTTGCAACCATAGGTGTTGCAGGTGTGCCAAGGATTTCGACTCCAGTCTTCGTTTTTGGATCGGCTGCATGTAGTGATAAAGGAAGACCAGAAATGCTTAAGAACCCAGAAGGCAAGGGTTGCCGGTGACAAGGGGGTCGACTGACACTTCATGACGGAAAAGGGCTTACTCCGGTACAAGAACAGGTGGTATGTTCTCCAGGGTGGCAATTTGAAGCAGACAATCAGGAAGGCTGAATATGACTCCAGAGTCGTGGGACGCTGCGGGACTTACAAGACCATTGGCAGGATTGGGGCTAACTTCTATAGGCCTAAGATAAACGAGCACATCACTGACTATGTGCGGATATGTGATGCATGGCAAAGAAATAAGTTCATCAGGCACCAGAAGTTCGGCCCGCTGGAACCTATTGATATTCCTAGATAACTGGGGACCACGAGACCAAGGGACCTCATTGTAGTGCTTCCAGAGTCCGAAGGGTATAACAAGATCTGCGTCATAGGGGACGGATTATCGAAAATAGTGTATTTCATACCTCTAGCCACTGAGGTACCGATCAAGGAGCTTGCCTGGGTATTCCTGAAGGATGTTTGGTTCCTTCCTGGACTCCCAGACTCAATCATCTCCAACCGAGATAGCCGATTCACATGCAAGGTCTGGATGGGTCTGATGCACTTGTTGCAAGTGAAACCAAACGTCTTAACTGAATTACATCCTAAGGGCTGATTGGCAAACTGGGATGGTTAATCAGACACAGGAGCAGTACTTGTGCAGTTACTGTTCCTACCAACAGGATGATGGGGTTTTGCCACTACCTCTTGCTGAGTATGTATACAACACATCGACATCAGAATCCACCCGGTTGTCTCCATTTGAGATCAATTCTGGGTTTACAACAAGGACCAATGGGTCGCGTGTAGTGTCTGATAATCAAGGAATACACCCTAGCAGTGAGCTCTTGGTGAAGGAATAGGAAGGAACCTGGCAAGAGATTCGAGAAACCATTCAACGGGCACAAGAAAGGGAATGGAAATAGCATGACTAGAAAAGGTTGGCATCACCGGACTACATTGTATTGCAGGATGTGGCTACTGGCCCAGCAAAGAAACTGGACTGCGAGATGATAAACCAAAGGCACATCTGCACGAAATATGCGATGGAGAAGATGGACCACCGCATGTTTGGCCCTTTTATGGTCAAAGATCAGTTGGGTACTAGACCTTATAAACCCTAGCTACCTACCAGATAGAGCATCCACCCAGTTTTCAATGTCACGTTACTCAAAGCTTATCGCGAGTATCCTGGATCAGGTAGGATCAAAGAGGTCCCTGCCCCAGGACAGGTGAACAAGAAGCCAAGTTACGTGATTGCAGGTGTTGTGGACATTCAATGGTAGGTGGGAGCAAAGGCGAAGTTTCCACGGTACTTCGTCCAGTACCTGGTTTCATGGGAAGGCTATGGAGCTCAGGAGAATTCATAGGGGCCCTATGAGATGCGGGAAGGAACAGGCTTACTGGCCATTCCGGATTTCCACCAAATATATCCGACCCAGGCCGGAGACCATAGGGTCTTAAAGGAATGGAGTTGTGGAAAGAAAAGATGAGGCTAGCGGTCTGGGACGGACCATAGTGAACAGGGAAGTGATGTAACGACCTAGCATACATGAGCTATGGCAGTGGGAACCTTCGCCCATACAGGTAGCAAGGAGGTGAACTGGCAGGAAACGACAGGCAAGTAGGTACTTGACCTACAGAGGCCGGATGGCCCAGGCTCCAAGATGAACAGGGTGAGCTGGCCAGGTACTTAGGTACCTGGGTACACTCGGGAAGAAGTGTCAGAGTACTTAGGGACCTCAGAAGGGGCAGTGACTCAGCTGGGCCGGGTAACTAGGGAAAGGTCGGAAATGTCTATCTCCGGCAACAGGATAGACAGGGTAACAGGGAAAAGTTACCTTGTCTGCTGGATAAGGTTACCCTACCCTCAGGATCAGGTTACCCTGCCATGGGGCTTGGGTTACCCGGTCTAAGGTCCCGGGTCACCCTATCTTCCAAGACGAAGTGCCTGGAGAAGTTCGGGAAAAATGACCCGAATGTTGGTCACGCACAGCCCCGCATAATACGGGAATCAGGGGTTCTGGGAGATACCATTGGACATGCCACACAGCTCCGGAGAAGCTGAAAAGTGGACACATTATTCCTATCATACCACTGCGACGCCCCCATGAGGCCCGGAGGTCAGGGGCAAACGATTGCGTAGTTGTGTGGAGTCTAGCAAAGAAGAATCTTGGGTGACCTGCATGCAACACCGGATACATCGCTGCCATCCGGTCGACCGCGAGCTGTTTCCATGATATATATGGGGGCATAGGGTAGAAGGTGGAGCACCTCACCCAAGTTGTGTAGAGTAAATCAAACCAAGACGGACGGAGTTAATGGGAGGTAACCATGGGGGTCCCGAAGGTAGTCCCAGGTGGTGCCAAGGCGGCCGGAAGAGTGTTACACCCACCAAGCCTGAAAGCGTCCCCAACGCCATAGGCTCTGAAAGGGAAGTGCAGAGACAATGAAAGCATGATTCCTACCTCTGGTAAGGTGGATCCAAGGTGGAGGTCATGGGTAGCAACCATTGGACTGTTTCCGGATCCCCGTATCCTGAGAAAGACAACGGAAGTCCAAGAACCGCAAATAGTGGACGGATAAACTGCTCACAGTAGCTTCCGGGGCCAAGTAGAGATCAATGCATATGGGAAGGGTATTATAGATGGTCTAGTTCTTCCGTCGTCTTGACTGTTAGCCACTGGCAAGAGGCCGATGTGCAGAAGGTTTTACTGCGGCGGGCTAAATGGAAATGCACCGCAGTAAGGATAACTGTATAAGGTAAACGCCGGCTAGAGTGTGTTGACACATACATGCACGAAGATGGTGCCAGCAAACATGTCGGACCACCCTTCATAGAGAAGGGTGTGCTCGAACAGTTGGAGTAAACGGATGGGCAAGTTTCTGGCATAAGATAAAACTACCAAAAAGTCTATGTGAGGACTCTCCTACTCCAACAATCAATCCTCTCAAGACCTTAATTGAGTGTAGCATCAGGCTTAATGATATTAAGTTTTACCACTTACTTACTCTTACATTTTGGGGAACCATTGGCGATAAGTTTGAAGTTATTCAGTGAGGGCGCAACCTGGGGATCTATCATTCCAGGAGTGCCTCCGTTACAATTGTGTGGGACAAGGCAGTGCCCTCGGACCCCACAGCAACATATGTGGGCCAAATTGCAGTCCCAGAGGACCCATAGTATAATATGTTTTTGGCCATACCCTAGTTACATAGCGGTACGATTGGTGCAAACACCTTCTAGATCAACAACAAGTCAGCACTCCTTACTAAAGAAGTCTTCCAATGGGGTGTAAGAGGATATCAAAGAAGTAACCATTCCACCAAGTATATTAAGAATACTGGCGCTCGAAGTCTGCAGTTTCTATTGTGGAAACCCGTGGTCTTTCAATACAGCATATCCCCTATCTAGAGTATGAGCGATATTCCAAAACTTTGTGTGTATCAACTGATAATACATGAAGCAATACAAGTATCAACCCATAGTGTAAAACCAAAGATAATACAATATTGGTATCAACCAATAATAGTCGAAACAATACTAGTATCAAACGATACTGGGCAACCAAAGATGAAACAATGTGTGTATCATCCGATAATGCACGACTCAATACCAGTATCAAATGATACTGTAAAACCAAACATAAAACAAGGTGTGTATCAAGCGATAACAGGTGAAATAATACAAGTATCAAACGATACTCGCAAAACCCAACACAAAATCACCTCGTACCCATAGCGGTTAAACAGAGGCTCTAGGGATGGAAACCCCACCAGGACCCTACTGGAAGTATGTCGATCTATTCCAGCCCCAGGCAGCGGAATGGCTGCCATGTCATAACACTTAGGATCATGAGATCAAGGTTACCGCAGGCCAGAAGCCCCCGTGGGGGCCAAGATACTCGCTATCTGCAAAGGAATTATGGGCGTTGCGAGAGTACCTCGACGAGATGCTAGGCGAAGGGAAAATAACACCAAGCCAGTCACCCGCAGGTGCACCAATTCTATTTGTACCAAAACCTGATGGACGGCTGAGGCTGTGTGTGGATTACCGTCTGCTAAACAAGCTTACAATTACCAACAAATATGGGCTACCACTCACAAGTGACCTCAGGGATTGGGTGGTGGGAGTGCGTATCTTTACCAAGTTGGACCTAAAGGTTGGGTACCACTTGATATGTATTAAAAAAGGAAACGAGTGGAAAACGGCCTTCCGCACTCGCTATGGCTGGTATGAATATCGAGCCATGCTATTTGGCCTAGTAAACGCGCCCGCTACCTTTCCAGCCATGATGCATGTGGTCCCAAGAAGATTCTTAGACTTGGGAGTTGTCGTATACATAAACGATGTCCTAATATACTCCAAGACTGAGACAGACCACGTCAAACTGGTCATGGAGGTATTAGAGGAGTTGCGGAAATACCGGTTGGCAGTGTCTATCACTGAGTCAGTATTCCACACACAGAGGCCGGAATATCTGGGATATATAGTAAAAACTGACGGGATCACAATCAGTGATCGAAAGGTCAAAGCCATAAGAGAATGGAAGAGACCTGAGTGTGTAAAGGACATCCAGATATTTATGGGACTTGCGAATTTGTAGCTGGGATTCATCATGAATTTCTCAGGAACTTGTAAACCCATAACCACGTTCTTAAAAGTCAACCCGTAGGTATTCTCTTGCGGAAAGGAGCTAGTGGAGGCTTTCGAGTTCCTGGAGGGGCAGTTTGTGACAGCACCTATTGTGGCACATTTCCACCCGGACCAAAATACATTGGTGGAAACAGGTGCAAGTGACTTTGCACTAGGGTGAATACTGTTACAGTATATCGAGAAAAGGCTAGACACGATAGCATTTCACTCCGGAAAACTCAACTTGGTACAATGCAACTACAATGTTCATAATAGAGAGTTACTCACCTTGGTTGAAGTATTCAGGGAATAGTGTCACTATCTTGCAGGAACAAAGAAACCCATAACAGTATTGATGGACCATCAGAACCAACAATACTTCCGCATGACTAAGGCCTGGAGTGCCAGGCAGATAAGGGGGGTACTGTAACGGGTGCACCCCTAGCAAGATGGATCCCCAGGTTGCGACCGCACCGAACAACTGCAAACTTATCGCCAAAGGTTCGCACCAGTGTAGGGGTAAAGTAAACAGTAAAACTTAATATCGTTAAGCCTGATGGTTCAGTCAATTAAGGTCACGAGAGGATTGATTGTTGGAGTAGGAGAGTTCTTGCATAGACTTTCAGGTAGTTTTATCTTGTACCAGAAACTCCCCCATTAGTTTACTCCAACCATTCGAGCATACCCTTCTCCGCTAAGGGTGGTCCAACACGTCTCCTGGCACCCCCTTTGGGCATGCAAGTGTCAACACACTCTAGTCGGCGTTCACCTTATCCGGTGATCGTTTCTGCTGTTCCTTTCCATTTTGCCCCCCGGAGTGAAAACTCCTACCCATCGGTGTCTTGCCAGTGGCTAACAGTCAAGAGACCTCATGAACTAGACTATCTATGACACCCTTCCCATATACATTGATCTCTACTTGACTGCGGAAGCTACTGTGGGTGCTTGATCTATTTACTATTTATGGGTCTCGGGCTTCCGGTGTCTTCTGCAGGACACAGTAGTCTGGGAGTGATCCAATGGGCGCTACCCCTGACCACTACCTCAGATCTACCTTACCTGTGGTAGGAATCATGCTTTTAGTGTCTCTGCACCCCCCCTTCAGGGCCTTTCGCGTTGGGAGCACTTTCAGCCTTGGTAGGTATAGAACTCTCCCAGGGGCCCCGGCACTACCCAGGACTACCTGAGGGACCCCCATGGTTAACACCCGTTAGCTCAGTCAGTTTGGCCCCGTTTTACGGGGAACAACTTGGAGAAGGTACTCCACCTTCCACCCTATGCCTCCTCACATATCCTGCGAACATCTTACGGGCGACCGGACAGCAGCGATGTATACGGTGTTGCAAGCATGTCTGCAAAGATTCCTCTTTGCTAGACTGTGCACAACTACACCACTGTTTGCTCATGACGTCCGTGCCTCAAGGCGGGGCCGGAGGAGTATGATAGAAATAAGGTCTCCAATTTGCAGCTTCCTTGAAGCTACGTAGCTCGCCCAATAGCATCCCGCGGAACCCCAGATTCCAGTATCATGCAGCCCTTCGCGTGACCAACATACCAGTCAATTTTCTCGTACTCCCCCAGGACTTCGTATTGAAAGGTACGGTAACTCAGGACCTTGGGCAGGGTAACCGAAGGCCCAGGGCAGGGTAACCTGATCCCGCGGGTAGGGTAACATTCTCCAGCGGACAAGATAACTTTTCCCTGTTACCATGTCTATCTCGTTGCCGGCGATAGACATTTCTGACCTTTCTTCAGTTACCCGGCCTAGCTGAGCAACTGCCCCTTCAGAAGTCCCTAAGTACGCTGACACCGCTCCCGGGTGTATCCAGGTACCTAAGTCACTGACCAGCCACTTCTGTTCACTCTACGAGCCCATGCCATCTAATCTCCATATGTCAAGTACTTACTTGCCTGTCAGTTCCTACCAGTTCGCCTCCTGGCTACCTGTATAAGCATAAGTTCCGTCTGCCATAAGTCATGTATGCTAGGTTGTTACATCACTCCCCTCTTCTCTATGGTCCGTCCCGGACTGTTAGCGTCGTCTCTTGTTTCCACGACTCGTTTCCCCCAAGACTCTATGGTCCCTGGGCTTGGATGCATATCTTTGGTGGAAATCCAGAATGGCCTATGAGCCTTTCCCTTCTAGCACCTTATAGGGCTCCCATGAATTCTCCTCAGCCCCATAGCCTTCCCATGAAACCAGGTACTGGACGAGCCGTGACGGAAACTTCCCCTTCAGTCGTCCATACCGTCGGCTGTCTACAACAGCTGTGATAACGTAACTGGGCTCGTTGTCTACCAGTCCCGGGGTAGGGTCTTCCTTGACCCTGCCTGCTGCCGGATCCTCATACAAGGGTTCGAGCAACGTGACATTAAAAACCGCGTAGATGCGCAATCCAGAGCGCAGTTGTAGTTCGTAGGCTCAGTTACTCACACGATATTTGACCACAAAAGGGACAAACATCCTGTTGTCCAGCTTCTCCATTGGATGCTTTGTGTGTGTGTTCTTTCGGTTTAACATCATGCGGTCCGCTTTCTTCGTCCGTCCAGTGGTGACATCATCTAAGGTAACATAGTCCGGTGGTGGCAACCTTTTCTGGTCGCGCCATTTCCGTTGCCTTGCCTGGGCCCGTTGAATCGTTTCTCGTATCTCTTCCCAGGTTTCTTCCTATTCGGTGACCAAGAGCTTACTCCTAGGGTGTATTCCTGGAGTATCAGACACGACACCCGACCAGTTTGTCTTTAGGTTAAAGCCATAGTTGATCTCAAATGGTGACAACCTGGTGGATTCTGCTGTCCAGGTATTGTATGCATACTCCCCATGTGGTAACAGTGAACCCCAATCATCTTGTTGGTAGGAACAGTAACTACAGAAGTACTCCTCCAGTGTCTGATTAACCCTCTCAGTTTGCCCATCAGTCTCAAGATAGAATGCAGTCAAAACGTTTAGTTTCACTTGCAACAAGTGCATTAGACTCATCCAGAACTTGGATGTGAATCAGCGATCTCGATCAGAGATGATTACCTGCAGGAGTCCATGAAGGCGCCAAACTTGCTTCAAGAATATCTAGGCAAGCTCCTGGATAGGTACCTCTATGGTCAGGGGTATGAAATGGGCCATTTTCGAGAATCTGTCCACTATGACCCAGATCCTAGTATACCCTTCGGACTCTGGCAACGCTACAATGAAGTCCATTGAAATCGCTGTCCACAGCCGCATAGGAACATCAATAGGTTCCAGTAGCCCGAACTTCTTATGCCTGATGGACCTATTTCTTTGGCACATATCACATGTCCGCACGTAGTCCATGATGTGCTCACCCATCTTAGGCCAGTAGAAGTTAGCCCTCACCCTGCCAATGGTCTTGTAAGTCTCGCAGTGTCCCGCGATTTGGGGTCATGTCCCGCCTTCATGATTGTCTGCTTCTGCTTCTGACCCTTGGGAACATACCACCTATTCTTGTGCAGGAGTAAGCCCTTTTCCGCCGTGAAATGTCGGTCAACCTCTTTGTCAGCGCTAGTTGTTGCCTTCAGGATCCTCAAGTATTCGTGATCCTCGGTTATCGCTACCTGCAGTTGATCCAAAAAGGACAACTGGAGCGTAAATCCTTGGCACACCTGCAACACTTGTGGTGGCATAATATCCGGTTCCCGGCTCCCAACCCACTGTCCGTGGCGAAAAAATGACTTTCGCGGAAAATCACTGTACCCTTCAGGGCGGTAGTCTTTAAAACGCGACAAGGCATCTGCCTTCTCATTCAACCGTCCTTCTCGGTAAACCACGTTGAAGTTAAACTGTGGCAGGAACTCAGCCCCGAGGTGCTGCCTCCGGTTAAGGACCTTGGTACTGTTAAAGTACTCTAAATTCTTATGATCTGTATAGATCACCAATTGGTCCAATCCTAAGCATAGCAGATGATTCCTTTCCTGGAATGCCACCACAATGGTGGTCATTTCCTTGTCCTGCACATCTTAATTAATGTCCGCCGGGTGCAACTTCTGACTATGGTAGTCCACTGGCCGCCATCCGTCATCTTCGCAGAACTGAGAGAGGATGGCTCCGAATGGGAAGTCACTAGCATCGGTTTCTGGCCGGGTTGGCCGTTCAGGGTCAAAATGTGCTAGGATAGGTTTGGATGTAAACGCCTCCTTCAAATAGTTGAAGGCCTGCCCGCATGCAGATGTCCATTCCCATCGGACATCGTTCTTTGTCAAGTCTGTCAGGGGTTTTGCTATCTTGCTAAAACCCTCTATGAACCGACGATAGAAGTGGTCACAGCCCATAAACCTTGGAATGTCGCTAACACATGTCGGGGGTGCCCAATCCCTGTTTGTCCGCACCTCTTCCGACAACATAGAGATCCCCATATCCGAGATCTTGTATCCTAGGAATTCAACCTCGGGTTGCTGGAAACTGGACTTCTTCATACTTACACATAGTCTAGCTTTCAGCAATTTCTCCATCATACGTCTCAGAATCGCGATGTGCTCTTCCATAGTTTTGGAGTAGATCAGGATGTCATCCATGTATGCGATGACTCCTTCATCTATGGGATCCCGAAAAACCTCATTTGCCATGCTTTGGAAAGTTGCCGGAGCATTACACAACCCAAACAGCATAACCGTGTATTCATACAGTCCATATCTGCACTGGAAGGCCCTCTTCCATTCCTCACCTTCTGCCATCCTCAGAAGATAGTAGCCATTATTCAAGTCCAACTTAGTGAACACAACGGCTTTTCCTAACCTATCTCGCAGTTCATTCATCAACGCTAAAGGATACTTTCTCTTCTCTGTGATCTTGTTCAGCCTGCGGTAATCTATGACCAGTCTTAATGTACTATCTGGTTTTGGCATGAAGAGGATAGGGGCTGCTTCCAAGCAACTGGACCGCCATAGCTTTCCCATTCACAGCATGTCATTGAGATATCCCCGTAGTGCCTTAAGCTTCTTTTCTGATAACGGATAGATAGGCCCAAACGGAGGTTGAGTTCCGGGTTGCAACCCGATCCTATGGTCATACTTCTAGTGCTCCGGTAGTGCCTCAATCCGTTCTTGACTGACGATATCTGCATACTCTTCATACTCGGGGAGTAGCTTAACTGTGATGTCGGCACCTTCCTCACTGGAGAATTGCACAATTGCCAGTAGGTACACATTACTAGGGTCTTCGGCTAGTAACTCTCCCTCGGTTATGAACACTAAACGCCCCTGCTCTGGGAAGCAGTTAGCCTTGCAGAAATCCGAGCGCCAGGTTAGTGCTCCTGTCTTCCAATCTATGTCGGCGTTATGGTCTCTGAACAAAGACATAGGTGGGTACCCGTCCACCTTAGTGTCGGGCATATCCGCCACTTCAAAGCGCATCTCATTGTGGTGGTCACCTCCCCTCATCTCTAATGACTTGGTATATTGTAGACCTGACCCAAGAATGTGATTACCACTGGCGACGCTTGTTGGCACATGTACCTTTCATTGTACACAAGGTGCCCGCGTCTGCTTGACCCATCGGCCACTAAGCACCGGCCCAGTAGCTCCACTATTGCGTAGCAGGAGCGCTTCCGCGCTTACCCGTCCAGCTCCTCTCTTCCTGTTTAACCTGACCTGCAGGTGGATAGACTTGGTATGACGAGGCAAGTTGTCACGCTTCTGGCTGTTCACTTGTCGTGTGGACTTAGTCATCTTGGCTTAGTAATTCTTTTTAGACTCTTGCCTTTCGACACAAGAGCGGCCACAATGGGTCGGTAAACGTTAAGGGATTGGGATTCGTCTTTTATCACTAACTAGGGTCTTTGCTACCATGCCAGCATGATTTCGGGTACTAAACCCTCCTCAGGTAAACATGAAAATAGCACCATTTATTTGATCAAGTCCAGGCTAAACCAATTCCGCTTGCACTAAACTTAACAATTTTTTCCCGCAGCAGGTAGAAATCCGCTGTCAGACCAGTTCTAAGTGAAGCAGCCTTGCTTCCCCAATGTCACGCGTCTCCTCGAGCAGGACCTCACCTAACCTCAACTAAAATAATGTCCTCTGACTTGCCCATCCAGCTAAAGAAATCCTGCAAGAGATACACATAACTAGAACAAAGGAAATAACTAGTAACCCAACAAAGGAGAGATAGCCCAGTCTACCACACAGGGCCCGCAACATCTACCTACCCACACCACCTGGGTGTAGTCAGTATCAGAGTCATTTATGTGGTAGAAGGGTACTTACCCATCTCCGAAGCCACCTCCGTGGCTCATGCCCATCTATCCCGCAGGGGTCCATGGCTGCGGGTTAATAAGGTTACACCTTAAACAGAATGGGTTCTTACCTATTCCGAGCCATTAGTATCAACCTCCATGATCTGAGGTGATGCCTGGTGGACTTCAAGTATCTTTGACGTGGAAGCCGGAGGGGGCGCTGCAATGCGCTTTAGTCGCTTGTCCATCCCTGTGGGCTCGCTTACCGGGGCTGACCATTTCAACCCACAGGCCTGCTCTGATGAACTAACGACTGGGGACATGGTGGTACACTTCCTCCCGAAGTGACCACTTTGTCCACACTTAGTGCACTGGTTGTGCTTTCTCCGGCGTTCGGTCAAAGTCGACGGGATTTCCTTATGTGCCATTGCATAGTTTGAAGTCGCTGGCTTCCCCTGTTTCCCCCACATTGAAATTAGTAGGTCTGGCAGGCCTCTGGTTCTCTCTGGTCGAACCTTTTTCCTTCTTCTTGAACCTGCCCTAGGTCCAGGATCTATCCTCCTTCTTATCAGCGGGTTGAGACCGGGGGGATGGGTGGATAACGCAGTTACTGAACCGGTTGTTGTCCTCCAGGGTGTGCCCAACCTTTCAGAGAAGGTCAAGGTACTCGTTCAGGTCAGTCGGATGGGGCGGCTTAAGTGCCCACGCATTCCGAACCACTTGTGTGATGCCTGACCGAACCTTGTCTCATACCTGTACTGGATCCGTATAGCTAAGCTTATACATATAATCAATTATCTTATCTACGTACTTATCGAGGTGATGGGGCTTCATCACAAGGTCTCGCCACTCGAGAACAAATCGATCGCGCTCGGCCTGGTCTCTGCCGACACTTCATTCCCGCAGTTCTCAGAACCCTTTCCATGTCCGTAAGCAGTAGCTATCTTTGACTGGGACGCCCGTGTGTTTGGCGGCTTCCTTGTTAATGTGCCCATGCAACCCCAAATACCATCCCCAGGTGGAGTCTTCAAGAAGGGGGATCACCAAGTTTATCTTATCCATGTCGGTTAACTTGCAATGCGTAAAGTATTCAAGTTTGACCTCTACCAAGGTCAAGAAGCTCACGAGTTCTGTAACTTTGCCCTTGAATGGAGGGATACCACTCGGCTTCTCTGGCTTCTTCTGCTAGTGTCTTGGTGTTGGCCTAGAAGCTGAACCAGTACTCCTCCGGGCTCTTGCCAGCCTCTTGGCCCCGCGATCCCACCGTCATTCCTTCTCGCTTCTCCAGTTATCCTTATGAGGACCGGGGAAGGGGGTCAAATCAGGGAGAGAATCGGCATCATCATTACCTGAACTCTCATGGTCCGAGTCCCATGGATCCCCTCCCGCTCTGGTTGCACCACCTCCAGGAGGCGCATTTCTATCTCCACCATCCCCGACGTTTCCAACTGGTGTCTCCTGTGGTCTATCATACTCATCAAACCGTTCCTCCTGGCCATCCTGATTCCCATCCTCGTGGGGGTTAGCCCCTGATGGTACTGATGCCGGTGGTGGGACAGGGCGTCACCCACTCCCAGGAGTTGGGTTAGGCGCCATCTGAGTTATCCGCAGAAATGCCTGTAGCTCTGGGCAGCTCAGGGGTTGCATCGGGGGGCCAACATGCCTCTATGAGCCACAATACCTACATGTTGGCCATCCATCTCCTTCCTTCTGCCTTCTTTCGATACCTTACAGGGGTCCGCTGTTCCTTCCTGCACCCAGATGTGTGGTAATGAACCCATCCCATGCGCGTTTCTTTCTATTTGCAGCCCGAGAGGCAAAATTCGTCTTGGCCGTCCAACTCACCGCCTGTGATTGTGGGGAGCACGGAGGGAGGAGTTGGTTTCGAGGGGGCAGTGGGAATCAAAGGTGCCAAAGGAGCGGAGCGAGCAGGTGTTCCAGGTCCGGGGATCGGAGTCCCTCATGATGGAGCTATGGGTACCCGCTCTTCCTAGTGCCTTACCTGTTCGAAAAATCCAGGTGATGCCACGCGCCGTGGTCAGAACCCTAGGGTAGCCAATACAGCTGGTGGGAAGACAGAGGTAGGAAAGGTATCAGGAGCGGGCATCGAGACTGGTAAAGGTGTGGGTCTTGGGGCCGCGATTTGAGATATGGGAGTTCCAACCGACTGTGTTGCAGGAGGGTTAATGGGAGCAGGGGTCGGCCGAGGAGTAGGGTCAGATGTATCTGGTGCCGTAATACCCTTGGGCTTAGACGTCCTTTTCTTAAGCCGACGCCCATCGGCTTGTCCAATCACCGGACTGCCTGACCGACTGCAGGGGATCCAGGAGGGGACAGACAGAGAGCCTGTTGATGCTCTGGTGAAGGACGAGGTATAGCTGTAGCCTTCACCCTTGAGGCTTTCCAACATTCGTATACCCACCAGCCTTAGGTATGCACTCCACTGTTCATTCCTGGCTCTGATAGCCAGTTCCATCACGAAGTTCTCATGCTTCATGTGGATAAGTGGCAGTGGGGGCACTGCCTCTATCATCAGTACGTCATTCTCAGCATCAACACTATACCCTCCTGCGAAGGCCCTTTCCAGCTCTCCCATACGATCCTTCAATGCCTTCTGGTCTCTTCACATTCGCGGGTATGCCCCCTGCGGTACTTTCATCCATTCCACCGCTGCCATAGTAATCTGCTTACGGAACACCTGCTGCTGCTGGGCATTCCAGTTCTTCCGTTCCCGCTACGCGTCCTCAATCGACTTGGATACATCCCGGACGATTCAAGGTTTGAGAAACTCGCAGGAGAACTCCCTGAATGGTACCCATGGTAGCAGGGGAGGGGGACATGTGGTGGAGGAGGGCGGAATCTTGAAAGCAGGAAGGCGCCGCAGCGCGACGGTCTGTAATCATAAGATCAGCACATTCATCGGGTAACTGGGTAGGGCCGACCTCAAGAAGGAACTGGTGACCGTCCCATTCAATACTGCGGACATCCGCGAAAACCAAGGAACGGAATGTGTGGGCGGAGTTCTCGTCAAGGTCAAGGTCTGAATCCGAGTTGGATTCCATTCTGGTTCGAAGTTTTGTCGTAGCCATTGCGCTTTCCACCCTGCCCTACTTGTGTTAGACAAGATTACCAGTATTCACGCAAGGTCAGTGCTGAAGGTCGGAAAAGGATTAATCAGGTCAGGAGTTAAGCGAGGAGCTCACTTAACGATATACTGTAACGGGGGCACCTCTAGGAAGATGGATCCCGAGGTTGCAAACGCACCGACCAGCTACAAACTTATCGCCAAAGGTTCACACAAATGTAAGAGTAAAGTAAAGTAAACGGTAAAACTTAATATCATTAAACCTGATGCTTCACTCAATTAAGGTCTAGAGAGGATTGATTGTTGCAGTAGGAGAGTTCTAGCATACACTTTCCGGCAGTTTTATCCTATGCCAGAAACTCCCCCATCAGTTTACTCCAACCATTTGAGTACACCCTTGTCCGCTGAGGGTGGTCCGACACGTCTCCTGGCGCCCCCTTTGGGCATGCAAGTGTCGACACACTCAAGTCGGCGTTCACCTTATGCGGTTATCGTTTCTGCGGTGCATTTCGATTTTGCCCGCCTGAGTGAAAACCTCTGCGTATCAGTGTCTTGCCAGTGGCTAACAGTCAAGACATCTCATGAACTAAACTATCTATGACACCCTTCCCATATACATTGATCTTGGCTTGACTCCGGAAGCTGTGCTAAGTGGCTTATCTATTTACGATTTACGAGTCTCGGGCTTCCGGTGTCTTCTGCAGGACACGGTAGTCTGGGAGTGATCCAATGGGTGCTACCCATGACCACTACCTGGGACCTACCTTACCTGTAGTAGGAATCACGCTTTTAGTGTCTCTGCACCCCCCTTTCAAAGCCTATAGCGTTAGGAGCACTTTCAGGCTTCGTAGGTGTAAAACTCTCCCAGTCAGCCCGGCAGCACCCGGGACTCCCTCTGGGACCCCAATCGTTGGCACCCATTAACTCCATCAGTCTTGCTCCATTTTGCTCCGAACAACTTTGAGGAGGTACTCCACGTTCCACGCTATGCCCCCCTGTATACCCTGCGAACAGCCTATGGTCGACTGGACAGCAGCGCTGTATACGGTGTTGCAAGCGTGTCGGCAAAGATCCCTCTTTGCTACACTGCGCACAACTACACAACCGTTTGCTCATGACTTCCGGGCCTTAAGGCGGGGCCAGAGGGGTGTGATAGGAATAGTGTCACCAACTTACAGCTTCCTCGAAGCTACGTAGCTCGCCCTATAGTATCCCCAGGAATCTTAGATTCGAGTATCATGCAGGGCTTTGCGTGATAAACATTCTAGTCAATTTTCCCGAACTCCCCAAGGGACTTGGTGTTGAAAGGTAGGGTAACTCAGGACTTTGGGCAGGGTAACCCAAGCTCCAGGGCAGGGTAACCTGATCCCAAGAGCAGGGTACCCTGATCCCGAGGGTAGAGTAACCTTGTCCAGCGGGCAAGATAACTTTTCCCTGTTACCCTGTCTATCCCACTGCCGGACATAGACGGTTCTGACCTTCCTCCAGTTACCTGGCTAGCTGAGCAACTGCCCCTTCAGATGTCCCTAAGTACGCTGACACCGCTCCTGGGTGTATTCAGGTACCTAAGTCCCTGACCAGCCAATTCTGTTTAGTCTCCGAGCCGGGGCCATCCGGTCTCCGCAGGTCAAGTACTTACTTGCCTGCTGGTTCCTACCAGTTCGCCTCCTGGCTACCTGTATGGGTATAGGTTCCACCTGTCATAGCTCATGTATGCTGGGTCGTTACAGGCACAGAGGTTGGTGGACTTTAACTTCAAAACTGTGTACCAACCAGGTTCCAGTGGCTACAAACCGGACGCATTAAATAGACAGCCACAGTACCATCCTGAGGGGGGAGCTGCGCAAAGAGAGAAGCTCGCAGTCTTAAACGCCAGATATTTTAACCAAGTTATGGTTATAGTGCTAGGAAGAGAAGAGGAACGCAGTCCAGGTCGGAACACACGCATGCCTGAAAATACCCGAGCTATGGGGTTACACCGCGAAGCCCGGATTGCGACAAGAGGCTTAAGCAAAGCAGCTGGGCATGACATCTATACACAGGAAGAAGCAATAGTGCTGGCGTGCGGACAAGTGACAGTCGCCAGCGGAACAACCTTAGTGTTAGCAGTGGAAACCTGCAGCTAGGTAGCGCCAAGAAGTGGCCTTGCTGTCTGACACATGATCATGGTCAGGGCAGAAGTTATTGACACAGACTACCGAGATGTAATGACCCAGCATACATGAGCTACGGCAGATGGAACCTATGCCCATACTGGGAGCCAGGAGGCAAACTGGTAGGAACCGGCAGGCAAGTAAGTACTTGACCTACGGAGACCTGATGGCCCAGGCTCCGAGACTAAACAGAATTGGCTAGTCTGGGACTTAGGTACCTGGATACACCCGGGAGCGGTGTCAGCGTACTTAGGGACATCTGAAGGGGCAGTTGCTTAGCTGGCCAGGTAACTGGAGGAAGGTCAGAAGCGTCTATGTCCGGCAGTGGGATAGACAGGGTAACAGGGAAGAGTTATCTTGTCTACCGGACAGGTTACCCTGCCCAAGGGTCTCAGTTACCCTGCCTTTCAATATGAAGTGCCGTGGGGAGTTTGGGAAAAATGACCGAAATGTTGGTCACGCGAAGGCATGCATGATACTGGAATCTGGGGTTCCAGGGGATGCTATTGGGCGAGCTATGTAGCTTCGAGGAAGCTGTAAATTGAAGACATTATTCCTTCATACCCCTCCGGCCCCGCCTTGAGGCCCGGACCTCATGGGCAAACGGTTGTGTAGTTGTGTCCAGTCTAGGAAGGAGGAATCTTTGGAGACATGATCGCAACACCATATACTTTGCTGCTGTCCGGTCGACGGTACGCTGTTTGCAGGGTATATAAGGGGGCATAGCGTGGAAGGTGGAGTACCTCCTCCAAGTGGTTCCGAGTAAAACGGAACAAAGCTGACAGAGTTAACGGGTGTTAACCATGGGGGTCCAGAAGGTAGTCCTGGGTAGTCCCGGGGCGACTGGGAGAGTTTTACACCTACCATGCCCAAATGTGCTCCCAACGCTATAGGCTCTGAAAGAGAAGTGCAGAGACACTAAGAGCATGATACCTACCACAGGTAAGGTAGATCCGAGGTAGTGGCCATGGGTAGCACCCATTGGATCACTCCCTGACTACCGTGCCCGGCGGCAGACACCAGAAGCCCGAAACCCGTAAATAGTAAATAGATAAGCCGCTCACGGTAGCCTCCGGAGTCAAGTAGAGATCAATACATATGGGAAGGGTGTCATAGATAGTCTAGTTCATGAGGTGCCTTGACTGTTAGCCACTGGCAAGACACCGATGCGCAGAAGTTTTCACTCCGGCGGGCAAAATGGAAATGCACTGCAGAAACGATAACCGCATAAGGTGAACGCCGACCAGAGTGTGTTGACACATGCATGCCCGACGGGTGTGGCAGGAGACCTGTCGGACCACCCTTAGCGGAAAGCGGTGTACTCGAATGGTTGGAGTAAACTGGTGCGGGAGTTTCTGGCATAAGATAAAACTACCTGAAAGTCTATCCGAGAACTCTCCTACTCCAACAATCTATCTTCTCGAGACCTTAATTGAGCGAACCGCCAGGCTTAACGATATTAAGTTTTACCGTTTA
Source organism: Tuber magnatum (assembly GCA_003182015.1). Lineage (NCBI taxonomy): Eukaryota > Fungi > Ascomycota > Pezizomycetes > Pezizales > Tuberaceae > Tuber > Tuber magnatum. The sequence continues at coordinate 792,818 of PYWC01000064.1, forward strand.
CTTTACTCTTACATCTGTGTGAACTTTTGGTAATAAGTTTGAAGTTGTTCGGTACGGTCGCAACCTTGGGATCCATCTTCCGAAGGGTGTCCCCGTTATACAAGAAGAGCTGAAGGTGTTGCTATTCAACCTGAAGGACCAGGACTACCATGTGGGGAAGGGCGAATGAGTTGCGCAACTTGTAGTAGAAAGGATCCTGGAAGGAGAGCTTCATGAAACAATATAGCTAGACAATACTGAGAGAGGCCAAGGAGGATTCAGAAGCATAGGAACCAGTATGGTTGAAACCCCAACCGAAGCCAGCCAGTGAAGGGAAGAAAGTGGACTATATCAACCCTTCGGTAAGTATGATCAGGGACAGCACAAGGCCCTGACAACCAAAGAAACCGCGCTAACCAACCTGGTGTTTATTAAAGCAACGGCACAAAAATTTGATGCCCAATTCCTGCGACAGGTGCAGGATCAGGGAAGGACAAACCAGGATTGGAGAATGAGGAAAGAGGAGTTAGAAAGGCTCTGGGATGAAGGAAAGGAAATGCCAATGCATTAGACCTTAGCAGATGGCCTCCCTTATTATCAGGGATGGCTATTCATTCCAAAGGACGAGGCCCTACAAACACTGAGGGGGCAAAGCAGCCCAGACTCAAAGGTTGCAGGGCACCTTAGCCAGGAAAAACCAGTGGAAATCATAACAAGAGACTTGTGCGGGATAGAGCACATGGAATGTGTAAACGACTACATACGGTCATGTGACGAGTGTCAACATAACAAAGCGCCATGGCACGCAAAATATGGGTGTCTACAGCCATTGGAAATACCCTCCACTGCATGGACCTCTATCTCGACCAACTTCATAATACAGCTAGTGAAGTCCGAAGTGAACATTCAGATCATGGTGGTAGTCGACCGCTTCACCAAGATGGCCCGCTTCATGGCGCTAAAGGAAAATGTGTCGGCAAAGGATATAGCCCAGACATTGGTCCGGGAAGTATGGAGACTATGTGGGCTACTCACACAGATCGTTTCAGACATATTTGCAAAGTTCGCAGGGGAACTTTCGGAATCCCTGCGCAAACTCTTGGGCATTAAGCGAAAAATGTTGATGGTGTACCATCCTCAGCCAGACGGACAAACGGAGAGAACCAACCAAGTGTTAGAAGCCTTTCTTTGAGGCTTCGTCAACCATGATCAGGATGATTAGCACCAACTGATCCGACTGGCAGAGCATGCCTATAATAACTGCATTACAAGTGTGCATGGACTAATCCTGTTCTATGCGAACTATGGAAACAACCCCAAGATGGAGTGGGTGGAGCAGCGAGAAGGTCAAAATCCAGAAGCCACCACATATACTCACTAGATGAAGGAAATACATAGACAGGCGATGGCCACACTGAAGGCAACTAGAGAAGCAATGTGATAGTACCATGAGAAGAAAGCAAGACCACAGCCAAACTTTCATACAGGACTCGGTCATGCTTAACGCCAAAAATGTTGGTACCAAAGGACCCTGCACAAAGCTTAGCCCAAATCTGTATGGGCCCTTGAAAATCCTGGAGCCACGTGGCAACCGAGCATTTAAGCTAGAAATCTCAGAGCGCTGGAAGATCGACCCAGTGTTCCATGTATCGCTGCTATCGTCTTACCAGATATCAGTTCAGCCGGCTCATGAACAGCCTCCCAGCAGGCGCAAGGAGATAGATAGCGACTTACAAGGGAAGGTTGAAAAGATAGTAAAGGGCGAGGTTGTTGCGTGTACTCGCAGGGTTCATGGGCGCACAAGGAGGATCCGTGAATGCAGACTATTTGTGAAGTAGTGGGGGTGTTCAGAGGACGTAAGCACCTGGGAGCCACTGGAACATTGGGAGCATGCGGCGGAATTGGTGGAAGTGTTTCACTGGGAAAACGCAGAGAAGCCAGGGATATGGGCGAAGAATAACAAGGAAAGGTTTTCCTAGGCATGGCCAAGTAAGCGCGCAGAGGTTTTTCATCCTATCTTACTGAGTCCTTAAAGGAATTGAATTTGTACACTAGGAGGGAACAAGAACATAGAGATTAGAGCCGAACTCTTGGAAAGGGGAGCTCGTGTTACACATAAGAGGAACTGGCATAGTGTAATGGCCATGTCATGTGATTATTAGCAAAAGGTCACGTGTTTGATCCCATGGTCTGCCAGAGTGTTTGGAGAACGAGTTGATTCCTACCAATACAACCCTGGCACAAACTACTTGTTTACGCCACCACTGGAGGTCGCCGACGGTGGGGTTTTCGCTGAGCCCTCAAGAGGGGACTCTGGGCTATCCAGGCAAGGTCGAAGGAACGAAATCTGTAGCTTGGTTGCAGGGATAAATGCATGCGAAGACGACACGTGATGAGGGGACAATCCTGAAGGGATGCTTGTTCTCCCATGCCCAAAGGCATGATAAGGTAGAGTCAGATGAGGGCCTACTGCATGAGAGATCAACCCTGAGCGCAATGAGGCCTAACCGCCATTGCCGCGAGAAGACAGGAACATGATTCCCCCAGGTTGACACAGATGGGTAGGAAATCCGCCCATATTGATAAGTCTGTCATCAGAGCTGACCACTTCGTATACAGGGAAAGGACCAGTAACCGCTTACCCAGATGAAAGGGTCCGAGTGACTATGATTAGCATAAATGCAGTGAAGAGAGGGGTGGGACACCCGCCCCACTGTTCGGGAAATTAGAGTCAAGCGCGGTAAAGGTTTTCAGGGTCTACGAAGTTCGCACAGAGGAAAAGTGGGAGTAGTAGATAGTCCGCAAACACCCTGATGTGGAATATAAATATCAAGGTACCTCCCACGCCTTTTAGACATTATCAGCAATGGAGAAGAGATCTTATCAATATATTCATTATACGATACAGCTTTATATTTTACTTCTACTTTGACATCTCGAGTGCGCCTTCCTAGCAATCACTTGGTCATGTATCAGGCCTTAGTCCAGACTCCCTTGCTCTCAGAGTCAGCTACCGCCTAACAGGCAGTGCCTTTCATGAAACTCTACCCGTTAAGGGAAGATGAATTGAAGGCACTAAGAGAATCCCTCCCACAGAACCTGGCAAGGCAGTGGATGAGACCATCGTCCTCCTCGGTACCGGCACCCATCCTATGCATTAAGAAGAAAGATGGGCAACTAAGATTCTGCATGAATTTCAGGGGACTGAACATGGTATCACTAAAGGACAGGTACCAGCTACCATTGATCGATGAAGTGTTCGATCGACTAGTAAGGGCCAAAGACTATACGAAGTTGACTATCAAAAATGCATATCACAATATCAGCATAGCCAAAGGAAACAAGTGGGAAATGGCTTTCAGGACAGGATACAAACCATTCGAATACTTAGTCATACCCTTTGGGTTATCCAATGCATCATCAACATGCCCACTGTGGATCAACTCCCAGTTGAGCAAGTACCTGGACATGTATTGTATCGTCTCTCTAGACCATATGCACATCCATTCAGACAACATGGACCAACTCCACGGAGGTATCCGGAATGTTCTGCCGGCATTGCCAGAAGACAAGGTCAAACCAAAGCCTGCGAAATATGACTTCCTTAGAGACGAAGTCGTATACCCAGGATTTACTATCGACCCTGCTGGAGTATGTGCCACTCTAGTCAAAACAGTGGCTATCGACGACTGGAAGACACCCAAGAGTATGAAAGCAGTTCAAAGCTTCGTGGGATTCTGCAACTTCTATAGAGGGTCCATTGAAGGATTTAGCTGAATGGCTAAGCCCCTCTATGATACTCCAATAAAAGAAATAAAATGGGAGTAGGGAGAGAAACAACAACCAGCATTTGACGATATAAGAAAGTGACTTACTGTAACGACCCAACGTACATGAGCTATGGCAGATGGAACCTATACCCGTGCAGGTAGCCAGGAGGCGAACTGGTAGGAACCGGCAGGCAAGTAAGTGCTTGACCTACGAGGACCCGATGGCCCGGGCGCCGAGAAGAAACAGGAGTGGTTGGTCAGGTACCTAGGTACCTGGGTACACAGGACTCGGTCATGCTTAACGCCAAAAATGTTGGTACCAAAGGACCCTGCACAAATACTTACTTGCCTGCTGGTTCCTACCAGTTCGCCTCCTGGCTACCTGTATGGGTATAGGTTCCACCTGTCATAGCTCATGTATGCTGGGTCGTTACAGGCACAGAGGTTGGTGGACTTTAACTTCAAAACTGTGTACCAACCAGGTTCCAGTGGCTACAAACCGGACGCATTAAATAGACAGCCACAGTACCATCCTGAGGGGGGAGCTGCGCAAAGAGAGAAGCTCGCAGTCTTAAACGCCAGATATTTTAACCAAGTTATGGTTATAGTGCTAGGAAGAGAAGAGGAACGCAGTCCAGGTCGGAACACACGCATGCCTGAAAATACCCGAGCTATGGGGTTACACCGCGAAGCCCGGATTGCGACAAGAGGCTTAAGCAAAGCAGCTGGGCATGACATCTATACACAGGAAGAAGCAATAGTGCTGGCGTGCGGACAAGTGACAGTCGCCAGCGGAACAACCTTAGTGTTAGCAGTGGAAACCTGCAGCTAGGTAGCGCCAAGAAGTGGCCTTGCTGTCTGACACATGATCATGGTCAGGGCAGAAGTTATTGACACAGACTACCGAGATGTAATGACCCAGCATACATGAGCTACGGCAGATGGAACCTATGCCCATACTGGGAGCCAGGAGGCAAACTGGTAGGAACCGGCAGGCAAGTAAGTACTTGACCTACGGAGACCTGATGGCCCAGGCTCCGAGACTAAACAGAATTGGCTAGTCTGGGACTTAGGTACCTGGATACACCCGGGAGCGGTGTCAGCGTACTTAGGGACATCTGAAGGGGCAGTTGCTTAGCTGGCCAGGTAACTGGAGGAAGGTCAGAAGCGTCTATGTCCGGCAGTGGGATAGACAGGGTAACAGGGAAGAGTTATCTTGTCTACCGGACAGGTTACCCTGCCCAAGGGTCTCAGTTACCCTGCCTTTCAATATGAAGTGCCGTGGGGAGTTTGGGAAAAATGACCGAAATGTTGGTCACGCGAAGGCATGCATGATACTGGAATCTGGGGTTCCAGGGGATGCTATTGGGCGAGCTATGTAG
>PYWC01000064.1:798939-814567 GCA_003182015.1 Tuber magnatum
TACCCCAGGGTACCGACCGCTGCGTGCGGCTTCACCTGGATTCTGTGAACAGGTAAGGCGCCAGGAAGAGCGAGCACCCATGGCTCCCTCACAAGGGACTCCGATCCCCAGACCTGGGACACCTGCTCGTTCCATTCCTTGGGCACCCGTGATTCCCTCTGCCCCCTCAAAACCAACTCGTCCCTCCGTCCTCCCCACGATCACTAGCAGAGAGTCGGACACCCAAGACGAGTACTGTCTGTCGGGCTGCAAATCGGAAGAAACCCGCATAGGGTGGATTCATTACCACACGTATGGGTGCAGGAAGGGACCATGGACCCCGGTAAGGCACCGAAGAAGACAGAACGAGGGAGACGGACGACCAACATGTGGGTACTGTGGGTCGTGGAGAGACGCGGCGCCCCCAATGCGACCCTTGAGTTGTCTAGAGCTTCAGTCGTTTCTGGGGACAACTCAGGTGGCTCCGAACCCAACTCCTGAGAGTGGGCAACGACCTGTTCCAACACCGGCATCAGTACCATCAGGGGCTAACCCCCCCGAGGATGGGAATCAGGATGGCCAGGAGGAAAGGTTTGATGGGTATGATAGACCCCAGGAGACCCCAGGTGGAAATACCGCGGGTAGTGGAGCTGGAAATGGACCACCTGTCGGTGGTACTACGGGAGAAGGTGGAGATCCTGGGGACTCTGACCATGATAGCTCAGATGATGATAATGCCGATTCTCTCCCCGACTTGACCCCCTTTCTTGGTGCTCGAAAGGAAGACTGGAGCGATGAGAAGAAACAATAGTGGGACCGCCGGGCTAAGAAGCTGTTAAGGGAACTACGGAGCAGGTCGGCTGCACAGCCATCATCCAGACAGCGGCAGAAGAGGCCAGAAAAGCTGAGCGGCATTCCGGTGTTTAAGGGAAAGGTCACCAAACTCGCCTGCTTTCCGACACTGGTAGAGGTTAAGTTCGAGTATTTTGCTGGGTGCAGGTTGACCAATATGGACAAGGTAAGCCTGGTAATTCCCCTTCTAGAAGACACCACCCGAACATGGTATCTTGGGCGGCACTCCCACATCAATAAGGAGGCAGCCAAGCGTGCTGGAGTTCCTGTTAACAACAGTAACCCGTTGAGAACGTGGAAAGGTTTCCGGGAACGGCTCGAACGGAGTTTCGGCGGTGACCAAGCGGAACGAGACCGATCCCTGCTTGAGTGGCGAGACCTAGTGATGAAGCCAGATCACATCGATGAGTACCTGGACAAGATAATTGACTATATGTATAAGCTTAGCTATACAGACCCTGTGCAGGTACGAGATAAGGTACGGTCGGGCATTACTCAAGAAGTGAGGAATACGTGGGCACTGAAGGAGCCCCATCCTACCGACTTGAACGACTACCTTGATCTTCTTCAGAAGGTTGGACACACACTGGAAGACAACACCCGGTTCAGCAACCGAGTTATCCACCCTGTCCAACGGTCTCAACCAACGGACAAGAAGGAGGATAGGTCCTCAACTTCCGGAAGGTTTAAAAAGAAGGATAAAGGTTCGGGCAGACAGAACCAGTGGTCTGCCAAACCTACTAATTTCAATGCGGGGAAACAGGCAAAGCCGGGGACTTCTGAGTATGCCCTGGCGCATAAGGAAATCCCGTCGACTTTGACCGAACGTCGGAGAAAGCACAACCAGTGCACCAAGTGTGGACAAACGGGTCACTTTTGGAGAAAGTGCACCGCGACGTCCCCAGTCGTTAGTTCGTCCAAACAGGCTCGTGGGTTGAAACGGTCAGCCCCGGTAAGCGAGCCCTCAGGTATGGACAAGCGACTAAAGCGCATCGAAGCGCCACCTCCGGCTACCTCGTCAAAGATACTTGAAGTCCGACAGGCATCACCTCAGATTATGGAGGTTGATACTGACGGCTCAGAATAGGTAAGACCCCATTCTGTGAAAGGTATAACCTTAATAACCTGTATCCATAGACCCCTGCGGGATGGATGAAAAGGAGCCCCGGAAGTGGCTTCTGGGATGGGTAAGTACCCCTCTACTGCATGAACGACCCTGATGCTGACTACACCCAGGTGGTGTGGGCAGATAGATGTTGAAGGCCGTGTGCGGTGGACAGGGTGATCTCTCCTTTGTGGGTTTTCAGGTTATTTCCTTTGTTCTAGTTATTTGTATTTCTTTCAGGATTTCTTTACTGGGACGGACAAGTCATAGGACATTATTTTCGGTTGAGGCTGGGAGAGATCTCGCTCGCGGAGACGCTCGACATTGGGGAAGCAAGGTTGCTTCACTTGGAACCGGTCCAACAGCGGACTTCTACCCACCTCGGGAAAATTTGTTATGTACAAGCGGGATTAGTTCAGGCTGGACTTGATTAAATAAATGATGCTATGATCAAGTTTACCTGAGGAGGGTTTAGTACCCGAAATCATGCTGGCGTGATAGTAAACACCCTAGCTATTGATAAAACGAATCCCAATCCCTTAACGTTTACCGACCCGTTGTGGCCGCTCTTGTGTCGAAAGGCAAGAGATCAGAATTAGTAAGCCAAGATGACTAAGTCCCTAAGACAAGTGAAGAGGCAGAAGCGTGATAACTTGCCTCGCCATACCAAGTCTATCCACCTGAGGGTAAGGCTAGACTGGAAGATTGGAGCTAGACAGGTAAGCGCTGAGGCGCTCCTGCTACTCGACAGTGGAGCTACTGGGCCAGTGCTTAGTAGCCGATGGGTTAAACAAACGCAGGCACCATGTGTCCGACGAAAGGTACATGTGCCGATAAGCGACGCAAGCGGTAATCACATTCCGGGGTCAGGTCTGCACTATACCAAATCATTGGACATGAGAATAGGCGACCACCATAACGAAATGCGGTTTGAAGTCGCGGACATGCCCGACACCAAGGTGGACGGGTACCTACCTATGTCTTGGTTGAAGGACCATAATCCCGACATAGATTGGAAAACAGGATCACTAACCTGGCGCTCAGATTTCTGCAAGGCTAATTGCCTGGCAGAGCAGGGGCGGTTAGTGTTCATGACCGATGAAGAGTTGCTAGCTGAAGACCCTAGTAATGTGTACCTGTTGGGAATTGTACAATTCTCCGATGAGGAAGGTGCTGACATTACTGTCAAGCTACTCCCTGAGTATAAGGACTACGGGGACATCTTCAGTCAAGAACGGATTGAGGCCTTGCCGGAGCACTCAAAGTATGACCACACGATCGAGTTGCTACCCGGGACTCAACCTCCGTTTGGGCCTATCTATCCGTTATCGGAAAAGGAGCTTAAGGCACTCCGGGAATATCTCAATGACATGCTGCGAACGGGGAAGCTACGGCGATCCAGTTCCTCAGCAGCAGCCCCTATCCTCTTTGTGCCAAAACCAGATGGTACATTAAGACTGGTAATAGATTACCGAGGGCTGAACAAAATCACGGTGAAGAGCAAGTACCCTCTACCGCTGATGAATGAACTGCGAGATAGGTTAGGAAAAGCCGTTGTGTTCACTAAGTTGGACTTGAAAAACGGCTACTATCTTCTGAGGATGGCAGAAGGTGAGGAATGGAAGACGGCCTTCCGGTGCAGATATGGACTGTATGAATACACGGTCATGCCGTTTGGGTTATGTAATGCCCCGGCAACTTTCCAGAGCATGATAAATGAGGTCTTTCGAGATCTCATGGATGAAGGAGTCATCGCGTATATGGATGACATCCTGATCTACTCCGAAACTATGGAAGAGCACGTCGCGATGGTAAGGCGTGTAATGGAGAAATTGCGGAAAGCTAGACTATGTGTAAGTATGAAGAAGTCCAGTTTCCACCAACGGGAGGTTGAATTCCTCGGATATAGGATCTCCGATATGGGGATCTCTATGTTGTCGGAAAAGGTGCAGACAATCAAAGACTGGGCACCTCCGACATGCGTCGTCGACGTTCAAAGCTTTATGGGCTTTGCCAACTTCTATCGTCGGTTCATAGAAGGGTTCAGCAAGATAGCGAAACCCCTCACGGACTTGACAAAGAAGGATGTCCGATGGGAATGGACACCTGCATGTGAGCAGGCCTTCAATCATTTAAAGGAAGCGTTCACGTCCAAACCTATCCTAGCACATTTTGACCCTGAACGGCCAACACGGCTAGAAACCGACGCTAGTGACTTTGCATTAGGAGCCGTTCTCTCCCAGTTCTGTGAGGATGAGAGATGGCATCCGGTGGCCTACCATAGTAGGAAGTTTCACCCAGCAGAGATCAATTATGATGTCCATGATAAGGAAATGACTGCCATCGTGGCGGCATTCAAGGAATGGGATCATCTGCTGCGCTCAGTAACGGACCAATTGGTGATCTATACGGATCATAAGAACTTGGAGTACTTTAATAGTACCAAGGTCCTTAACCGAAGGCAGCACCGCTGGGCTGAATTCCTGCAACCATTTAACTTCAAGGTGGTTTACCGAGAAGGACGGTTGAATGAGAAGGCGGATGCTTTGTCGCGGCGTAGGGACTACCGCCCTGAAGGGGGGAGTGATTTTCCGCCACAGTCATTTTTTCGCCCCGGACAGTGGGTTGGGAGCCAGGAACGGGACATCTTGCGACCACAGGTGTTGCAAGTGTGCCAGGGATTTCGGCTCAAGTCTTCCTTTTTGGATCAGCTGCGGGTAGCGATAACCGAAGACCAGGAGTACTTAAGGATCCTGAAGGCAACAGCTGCAGGTGACAAAGAGGTCGACCGACATTTCACGACGGAAAAGGGCTTACTCCTGTACAAGAACAGGTGGTATGTTCCCAAGGGTCAGAATCTGAAGCAGACAATCATGAAGGCAGAACATGACTCCCGAATCGCGGGACACTTCGGGACTTACAAAACCATTGGCAGGGTGAGGGCTAACTTCTACTGGCCTAAGATGGATGAGCATATCACTGACTATGTGCGGACATGTGATGCATGCCAAAGAAATAAATCCATCAGGCACAAGAAGTTCGGGCTGCTGGAACCTATCGATGTTCCTATGCGGCCTTGGACAGCAATTTCAATGGATTTCATTGTCGCGCTGCCAGAGTCCGAAGGGTATACCAAGATCTGGGTCATAGTAGACAGGTTTTCGAAAATGGCCCATTTCATACCCCTGACCACTGAGGTACCTATCAAGGAGCTTGCCTTGATATTCCTGAAGGAGGTTTGGCGCCTTCATGGACTGCCAGAGTCAATCATCTCCGACCGAGATAGCCGATTCACATCCAAGTTCTGGATGAGTCTGATGCACTTGCTGCAAGTGAAACTAAACGTTTCGACTGCATTCCACCCAGAGACTGATGGGCAAACCGAGAGGGTTAATCAGACACTGGAGCAGTACCTGCGTAGTTACTGCTCCTATCAACAGGATGACTGGGTCTCGCTGCTACCCCTTGCGGAGTATGCGTATAACACCTCAACATCAGAATCCACCAGGTTGTCACCATTTGAGATCAATTATGGGTTCAACCCACGGACAAACTGGTCGGGTGTTGTGTCTGACAACCAAGGGATACACCCAAGTAGTGAACTCTTGGTTAAGGAATGGGAAGGAACCTGGCAACAGATTCGAGAAACGATTCAACGGGCACAGGAAAGGCAGCGGAAATGGCATGACCAGAAACGGCTGCCATCCCCGGACTATGTTACCTTGGAAGATGTGGCTGCTGGGCGGGCTAAGAAAGCGGACCGCGTGATGTTGAACCGGAAGAACATCCGCACCAAGCGTCCCATGGAGAAGCTGGACCACCGGATGTTTGGCCCTTTCGTGGTCAAACGTCGGGTGGGTACCCGAGCATACGAACTCCAATTGCCCACCCGATGGAGCATCCACCCGGTTTTCAATGTCACGCTGCTGGAACCCTATCGCGAGGATCCGGAATCGGGTAGGATCAAGGAGATCCCTACCCCCGAGCTCGTGGACAATGAGCCCAGTTACGTCATCGAAGCTGTTGTGGACAGTCGCTGGTATGGTGGAACAAAGGCGAAGTTTCCGTCGCGCTTTGTCCAGTACCTGGTTTCATGGGAAGGCTATGGAGCTGAGGAGAACTCATGGGAGCCCTATGAGATGCTAGAAGGGACAGGCTTACAGGCCATGCTAGATTTCCACCAAAGATATCCGTCCAAGCCCAGGGACCATAGGGTCTTGGGGGAATCGAGTCGTGGAAACAAAAGACGACGCTAAACGGTCCGGGACGGACCGTAGAGAAGAGGGGAGTGATGTAACGACCCAGCATACGTGAGCTATGGCAGCCGGAACCTACACCCATACAGGTAGCTCGGAGGCGAACTGGTAGGAACCGGCAGGCAAGTGAGTACTTGACCTACGGAGACCCGATGGCCCGGGCTCCGAGATGAGCAGACTTAGTGGACACAAGTATTTAGGTACATGGCTACGCCCAAGGTTGGTGTCAGCGTACTTAGGGACCTATGAAGGGCCAATACACAGCTAGGCTGGGTAACTAGAGAAAGGCCGAGTGTGTCTATCCCCGGAAGAGGGATAGATAGGGTAACAGGAGAAAATCCACTTGTCCACCGGACAAGATTACCCTACCCTCAGAACAGGGTTACCCTGCCTTGAGGCTTGGATTACCCTGTTCAAGGACCTGAGTTACCCTACCTGCCAATACGAAGTCCCTCGGGGAGTTTGGGAAAAATGACTGGAATGTTTGTCACACGAAACCATGCATAATACTGGAATCTGGAGTTCCGGGAGATGCTATTGGGCGAGCTACGCAGCTACGAAGAAGCTGTAAATTGAAGACATTATTCCTATCATGCCCCTCCGGCCCCGCCTTGAGGCCCGGACGTCATGGGCAAACGGTTGCGTAGTTGTGTGCAGTCTAGCAAAGGAGGATCTTTGGAGACCCGCTTGCAACACTGTATACGTTGCTGCCGTCCGGTCGACCGTAAGCTGTTCGCAGGATATACAAGGGGGCATAGGGTGGAAGGTGGAGTACCTCCTCCAAGTTGTTCGGAGTAAAACGGACCAAAACTGACGGAGTTAACGGGAGTTAACCGTGGGGGTCCCGAAGGTAGTCCCGGGTGGTGCCGGGACGACTGGGAACGTTTTGCACCTACCACGCCCAAGGATGTCCCCAACGCCATAGGCTCTGAGAGGGAAGTGCAGAGACACTAAAAGCATGATTCCTACCGCAGGTAAGGTGTATCCGAGGTAGTGGTCGTGGGTAGCGCCCATTGGATCACTCCTGGACCACCGTACCCTGCGGAAGACACCGGAAGCCCGAGACTCGTAAATAGTAGATAGATAAACCGTTCACGGTAGCTTCCGGCGTCAAGAAGAAATCAACGCGCATGGGAAGGGTGTCATAGATAGTCTAGTTCAGCAAGGGGTCTTGACAGTTAGCCACTGGCAAGTCCCCGATGCGCAGAGGTTTTCACTCCGGCGGGCAGAATGGAAATGCGCCGCAGAAACGATATGCACATATGGTGAACGCCGACTAGAGCGGGTCGACACATACATGCCCGAAGGGGGTGTCAGGAGACGTGTCGGACCGCCCTTAGCGGAGAAGGGTGTGCTCGAACAGTTGGAGTAAACTGATGGGGGAGTTTCTGGCATAAGATAAAACTACCTGAAAGTCTATGCGAGAACTCTCCTACTCCAACAATCAATCCTCTCGAGACCTTAATTGAGTGAAGCGTCAGGCTTAACGATATTAAGTTTTACCATCTACTTTACTCCTACATCTGTGTGAACTTTTGGCGATAAGTTTGAAGTTGTTTGGTGCGGTCGCAACCTTGGGATCCATCTTCCTAGGGGTGCCCCCGTTACACTTACTGCAACACTGATGTTATGGCCTTTCGACCACTCACTACCCATCATGGTCAAGACGGATGCATCCAACCGTGTATACTTCCGTATTCTCTCCTATTAAGGTGAAAATAGATTATAGAAACGGGTCGTGTTTCAATTAAAAACAATGTCAAAGACAGAACGAAACTATAACATTCCCACCAAAGAACTACCAGCCATTGTTCAAGCAATTAGGGATTGGCGGATGTATACACTGGCAAGTCAACACGGGATCTGTATCATCCTGGACTACAAGAACCTACGAGCATTGACTGCCACCAAGGAACGCAATGGACGATAAATCGGATAGAGTGAAATATTAAGTCTATACCATCTACAAATTGAATACCAACCAGGCAAAGAAGAAGGAAAGCTGGACACATTGACATGAAGAACAGAAGACTTTCCTGACAAAGAAGAAACCTGGGCACAATGACAAAGAATACTGCTTCCAAAGTAAAAGTATTTTCCAAAAGAAGAAGACAAGGACAGTAGATACGAATCCCTGAACAAAGCGACTACAGCCACAATCGATGGCAAAGGATTCGAAGAATAGATAAGCAGAAGCACAGCGAGTGACCAAGAAATCAAGGAGATTAAGAAGGCCTTGAAGGGAGGCCTAAAATGAATGAAAGGTGTGGCTGTCAGGCTATGCTAGGAAGACAACAGATACCTATAGTGCCATAACAAGATAAGGCTCTCGGACAATAAAGGCTTACGAATGGAAACGAGAAGAAGAAAGTACAATATCCTACAAGTGGGACATGGTGGAACAGCAAAGACAGCAGCCTTGATTCAATGATCATACTACTGGCCATCGATGCATGACGATATTAAGAGATATATGAAGAATTGTGACTTTTGTCAGTGACCGAAAATGGTTACACATACACTTTATGGGCTGCTCTAACCACTCGAAACTCCTGGAAGACCAGGGCAATGTATTGCTATAGATTAGATCGCAGCACTACCCGAATTTAATGGTCATGACGCCATATGGGTCCTTATCAACTGACTTATGAAAATGGCACACTTTATACTATCCAGAATGGATATGATGGCACCACAATTCTTCAATTTGTTTAAAGACCAAGTCTTTAGACTCCGCGGCCTACTACAAGATATGACTTCTGATAGAGGATCACTCATCATGCCAGAAGTATAGAAAGAAATCATACGACAATTAAGCGTCGGCCAATAGTTGCGCACGGCTATCCATCCGCAAATGGACAGATAGACCGAACGAATGAATGCAATATTAGAACAATATCCACAAGCCTATGTCAATTACCAACAAAGCGCTTGGACGGAATTCCTATCCACGCAAGAATTTGTGTACAACAATAGACAACAAACAATGCTAAAGACGACACTGTAATGTGTTCGGGCCAGGCCCTAGTCACATAGCGGTACGATAGGAGCAGATGGCTTCTTGATCAACAAGAAGTGAGTGCCGCTTACTAAACGAGTCTTCGAACGGGGTGTAATAGGAGATCAAAGAAGTAACCATTCAATCAAGTATATTAAGAATACTTTCTGTCGAAGTCTGCTGTTTCCATCGTGGAAATCAGTCGTCTTTCAATACAGCATATTGCTTATCTCCAGTATGAGTGATATTCCAAAACTTTTTGTGTATCAACCAATAGCACAAGAAACAATACAAGTATCAAGCAATGCTGTGAAACCAGACATAAAACAATGTATGTATCAACCGATAACACGCGAAATAAGACAAGTATCAAGCGATACTGTGAAACCAAATGTAAAACAATATGTGTATCAACCGATAACACACGAAACAATATGAGTATCAACCGATACTGTGAAACAAAAGATAAAATAACCTAGTACCCGTACCAGTTACAGACACCCTTCATTGTGAATTATAGATACAACACATTGCTCGATGCAGTACAATGTCCAGTGCCAAGAAAGATAATGCTAGCGGACATTATGGTAAAGATACAAAGCATTTTACAAGATGAAATGACTCTGATGCAAATGAGTCGGAACGAGAAGCGCAATAAGCACTGGAAGAGTGACCTGAACCTTACAGTTGGTGACAAGTGGTAGTTGATACCATGCAATATCCAGACCACAGGACCATCAAAGAAGCTGGATTACAAGAAACTAGAACCATTCAAGATAATCAAATGGGTCAGACTGCCAGCATATAAACTCAACCTCCCCGCCTCGATGAAACAAACTCCTTCAACATTCCACACCTGCCTCCTTGAACCCTACCAAGAAAACTGTTTTCCCTCACAGAAAAAACTTCCCCCTTCGCCTATTCACATAGACAGAGAAGACGAATATGAATTCCAAGAAATAATTGACTCCCGCTTATACTATAGTAAACTCGAATACTGTGCTAACTGGACCAGTTGTTCCCCCGCAGATAATCAAGAGTGGTATCCAGCCACAAAGTTTACGAATGCCAAATATGTCGTCCTCCTCTTCTACCAGCGCTACCCATGCAAACCAGCAACTGACCCTCCACACCAAGGTGGAAGAAAACGGTTAGGTAGCAGTTGAGGACTGTAAAGAATTCGAACAGGGTATGTGGAGAGCACAGAAAGAGGCCGAAGAGGCAGCGGAAGAGGTAAAAAAAGAACATGCCAGGAGGTCATAGACGGTGTGGAGTAACGACAACTGTACAGCCCACAAAAGGGACAAAGAAGGACTGTACTGGTGGCCTAGCAGTGCTACCAAGATGAGAGATTCCAACAGCGACCAGGAGTGGACCAGCTCCTGGCAGCAACAAACATGTAAAGGAGAGAAGATGGGGGCCCCGACACAGCCCAAACACAGGAAAATTGACAGGCAGAACTGCCTATGCAGGTTCTGCTCCTACTACCGGCAACAGGAAAAGGAGACAAGAGAACAGGCTTTGAGGATGGGACCAAGAAAGAGGGGGGGTCACAAAGTCACTTTTGCCCCCAAAGACGTCCTAAAAGACACTATCCGCACACAAAATGAAATGATAACGCAGCAAAAAGAGATGATAAATGTGCTGGAAGGGATAATCAACCAGCTCCGATAAGCGGTCAATGGACTACGTGAGGTAAAGCAGATAGTATAGGAACAGGGAGAGGGATAGGATCGAGAGCGGAGGATCCGGAGAGAGGTGAAAGACTGGCTTCTCGCAGAGTACAGAAATATGAAACATCACAAGCTGTGCACCTGCGGGTATGCAGCATCGATCAAGAAAAGAAGAAGGAGAAGAAGATAAACATATCCTCAGAGACTAAGGATATTGGAGAGGGGAGCCAATGTCACGATCTGGCTAGAGGAGTGCTAGCCAGGTGACTAAAGCAAGGAGCAGGTTTCACACATGACCTCATTTAGAGGTCATGCAGTTAAGTTATCCTTTCATGCACATGACCTCATTAGCAGGTCATGGGACTCGTTTACGTTTTATGCGTGACCTTGTTAGTAGGTCATGTGGCTTGTTTATGCCTTTGATTTATATTGCATTTGATTTTTGTTTATGTACAAGTTGTCATTAGAGGTCATGGGAGGTTTTATGTTTTTGTGCACATGACTCGTTTGAGTCATATGATATTATGAATGATTTCACACCTGACCTTGCTTGAGGAACAGGGCTGGGTTAGGGTTGCACGAAGAGGCCTATATAAAGGCTGGGTTTTTATAGATAGGTTAGCTCTTCATATAACTATCTACTGTTCTTTCCTATCTACTATTTTACACTCTTTAGAATACAAAAACCTTTGCGCTCCAAACCTCTCCACTAGGCGGGTCTGCGATAGAGTCAAGAACCTATCCGCTACGTGGATCCCATTAGCAAGATAAAAGAGCAATAATCTCAGTACTGGTGAGAAACCAATTCTTACGTGGGAATACTAAGAAAGGGCCACGAGACTCGAGGAGCTCTTAGACACAGCACAGCACAGTTCGGAAGAAGAATAAGGTCGTCACCTGTTGCATGTAACATGAGTAGTGGGAAGCCGTAACAACAATACTATCAAACTAAATATAAAATATAACTCAATACCTATACTGGTTATAACTATTGATAAGATTATATCAGAAGCTGGTTTTAATCTTCTGATATCCAAAAAAAACCCTTTTTGGGGGAAAGGACAGCAGAAGAAGCGCAAGAAGTTTCCTAAGAAAAGGATAAAGTAGTGAGGAGCATGGAATTGAGTTGTCTTTGTGGATAAAGCCACTATTATTTATAACCCAAATCGTACTATTAGAAAGATCAGAGTTACATTTAGTGAAGAGTTGGAAGAAAAAAACTTGAAGCCTAGCTGTAAGTCAGGAAGGACTAGAATTGGAATGTAGGCTGCAATGGTCAAGGGGGGGAGGACTGAGTTAATTGTTGTAACGAAGAGGAGGGAGGATGAAAGGACTACTCTAAGAAACAGACTTGGTCTCAATTCCTACCAGTATGCAACTGAGATCCACCAGCTACATCTTATTCCTTTTATAGAAGGTCTAGATAGACCTTCTGATAATATCTACCTAGCTGCAGATAATGCCTCCTGGCATGCTGATGAGGAAAATCAAAAATTGCAGATAGACTATGGTTATAAAAGATTGCCTTGGCTACCCAATGCACCAGATCTCAATCCTATTGAGAATACCTGAGCACTTCTCAAAAGAGCCCTTACCAAATGATTCTCCAGACTGGAAAGGAGGCCTCACAGTGCTGCTGAGTCATTTCAGGCAGCAAAGGGGGAGTGGGATTTAATTCCCCCAGAGAAGTTGGATGGATAGATTAACAGGATGCCTGAAAGAGTGTTGGCTGTGTTGGATGCAGATAGAGGTCATACAAAATGGTAAAAATGTTTTTTTATTACCTACTAGCTCTATTATTATGTTTCTTTTAATTGAGTTCTCTAAAAAAAAAAAAATTAGATTTTTTATGGGTGGGAGTTGTCATAGTGCCGTTGCCATGCGGGGGTACGACGACTTAACGGGCAGGACTGTACGGTATGAGATCCTGTGCAAACCTCCAGCTTAGATATAGTCCCTAGGCAAGACCGCTCGTGAGAATGTGAGGCATCTGACTAATTGGATCCACAAACGCTTTTGCCTAGGACTGCAGAAGGTTTTCTTTCCCTTAAACTACGGGAGTTGCCTAGATTACCAGGAGGTCCCCGTTCTGCCCACTAGGCCCCCACGGGGAACTATTAAAATGCAACACTCTCTTCTCCATGATGCCTCCGCTACGAGGTTTTTCCATTTGTATGACATGCTTCTCTACATTTCTTAGCCTACCCTGGCTGCCGACTAAGTCTTGGGGATTAAGGCGCAAGAGGAAATAGGCCTAGTCATAGGTAATCGCTCGAAATCGTGAAACCGATGATTTTGGAGGTGGGCCAATGACCAACGTGACGACTCATTTCCCCTGTGATTGGAAGAGAACCCACCATACTTATGACACGTAATTTTTTTTTTTTTTCCCCCGGTTTGGCCACGCAGGACGCACTCGTGCCAGAGTCTGATTCGCGATCAGAGAGAAGCTCAAGTGACGAAATCGTGTCTAGCATTGCCCATCCTAGCCTGCACTGTACCTCCATAAATATCCGCTCGACCGAGTAGTATTATCCACCATCGTCAAACCCTTAAAAATGGTTCACATCAAAGAAGTCGAAGAGCAATACTTTAGCGAGCAGCGGCCGGACCTGAACTACGCCTACGAGGATTACGACTACCCGCATTCATCCCCCTCTTCGAGTGCGGGCTCCGACGAGGAAGACGAGGATGGGGACGATAGCTACGATGAGTCGCTATACGACCGCATCGTTGCTTTGAAAGATATGATACCGGTTCATCAGCGGGAACGAATTGTGAATGCTTTTGGGAGGGCCCACATGGTTCTCAGTGGGGGGTTGAGGTTTGGTGGAAGTGTGCTTTGGGTGGTCGGGACCAGTGCTCTTGTACTTGGGGTGCCGTTTGCTGTTGCTATTGGGGAAGAGCAGCAGCTTGATATGGGGAGGGAAGCGACAGCCATTGGGAATGCGGCTGAGGTGAGGCTCTTTCTGGTTGGTTTTAAAGTTTAACTGACCGTCGTTAGTCACTTAGGCCCGGTGCCGGGGATTCGGTCATGCCTAAGAAGGAGCGATAGTTGTTGGGCGGCTGGGGGGGAGGGTGATCGTGGAGTTTCTGGCTCTGAATGCATACCGGTGTGGGTTTTGGGATTGGTGTTTAGGTTATCAGTACGGTGGTAAGTTAGTGGGCTTGTCTTTGATCCCGATTTGCCTTTGATACTTTTATTATGAGCATGCGGTTCCTGTTGGAGGGTATAATAAGTTGATTTCAAGGGATACACTTAAGATGTCCGCTCTATTATGGTGTTTACTTGTATCTAGTGGGATGGCATAAAGTATAGCAATTCTCCAGGGGTAGAGGCCTTCCTTCCTATCTAGGGAGCTCGGAGCAGTTCAACGCCGCAAAACACGTGAAAAAATATCATGGTTCTTCCTGGCGTACCGAGCTTGGAGCGTCATAAATGTGCTGGTGTGGTCCTCGAGGGATAAAACACAATGGCTGGAACCCAGCTGCTATGACACAAACACACCAGCATCATTCTACTCTGAAGTCAGAAAAAGCGCAAGACCTGCTGGGTGCGCACTTGAGCAGTAGAGCAGGAAATGAGGATTGGATCTTGGTTTCGCCACGAGTAAGTTAGTTTGAGATTGGGAGGGCGAACGAAGGATCTGTTCTTGGAACACAAACACACCTTGATCAGTGTTGTGCTGGCACTTGAAATCGACCGAGGATCTGCGCAATAATAGTTTTTAGGAACTACCGCGGCCACATCTCTAGAAATATGTGGCTTTATAGGAGCGCTCAGGAGTCGCTCCTCTCTGGTTCTATGTTTTCTGATTTTCGATAGGAGCAATATTCGGGGATGGGTGAAATTTCGAGTTATATATATCCATGTATAGTCGTTTTTGAGGTCATAGGTATTTTAGCCAAGCCCTACTATTTTGTATGCATTTTGTAAGCTAAACGAATTACCCATGAGTGTTGATTTCGGGTTTGTTTCTTTTCGTTTCACGGGTAGTTTTTGCTTGAGTTTTTATCCGTCGTGGGATCCTTCATGAGTGCAACTGTTGTGCCCTAGGATGAGGGGTGCTTAGTCATGTACAGAAGCATCCTTAGAGTTCCCGTTCGGTGCACTTCCTTGTTTCCCCAAGAACTGTCTTATCTACAACAAAACAAGATGCTTGTTTTTGGATATGGCTCTAGGGATGTTGTGAACTTTTATCATGGTTTGTTTCTTATTGAATGATGGGACGAGGGGATTGGCAAAGTGATTCAAAAAGCTAAGTTAGTAGTTTAGTGCCTAGAGGAATGAGAACTTTACGGATGCCGTGTCATACCGAAATCAATTCCTAACAATGATACCTTATCTGCGTCATATCACGTGCATAATATCATACTATGATACATGATACTTGGCCGGAACAATTGATCCGCTAGCCACACAACCACAGCCACTCAACCCCCACCAGATAACCCAGCAACAACAACCTCATCTCCAGAAAAAGAAAACCCCCCATTACCACCGACAGTCGACTGTCCTGCAGGCCCCACAAACAAACTGGTCAACAAGCAAGAATCGGTAAACGAGAACAGAATGCCAGCGTTTGCATCCCTCCTGAAATTCACTGGGGTGTTTTCCCTTGGAATCCTTTCGGTAACCCTTCCCCCCCCCTCTTAAATACACTTGGTTGAACGGTTACTTTTTGATCTCCTATTACACCCAGTTCGAAGCCTCCTTTAGCAAGCAGCTCTCGCTTCGTGTTGATCACAAAGCCATCTGCTCCTA